>JAQGBS010000560.1:0-20579 GCA_034698545.1 Acrobeloides obliquus
AAGCGTGAAAAATTAAGTTTGACCCTGAAAATCAGGGTAGAACTGCGTTTCGACGCGAAAATTTTTTCTGATTTTCTTCTAAAAACCAACTTTCTAGACTAATTTCTAGGCGAAAAATCGATTGCGCGCATTTTCGAAGCATGAAAAAAAAATATCGGTCGAAAAAACATGAAAAAATCGCTCAAATTCCGGATTTTTTATACATCCTGTATATTTTTGTAGAAATTTACATTTAGTGTGACGATCTAGCCAAAATGGTAATCGAAAAATCCCTTCCTCGTTGGAATAACCTGTATAGCCGATCGTTTGATGCCGATCAGCAAACCTTATTTCATATTCAACTATGGACAATTTATACCAACTGTTTAATTTCGGTTCTTCAATTCTTTTGTCAAGAAAGTATTAAGTAAGAGTGTGTTATAGAGTTGTGATTTTCAGTTATAACAAGTGTTTCACCATGAATTTGTCACCATGAACAAAATTTTCTCATCGTACTCCAGTGGTGTCCCCAACCTGCATGACCGGTGGGGGCGGTCTCAGGGGTCGAAAAAACATTTTAGCTCAAAAATCGAGTTTTCGATCCAAAAACTCGATTTTTGAACAAAAATTTGTAACTATTGTTTGACTTTTTAGCCACTTCCAAATGGCCGTGAATCCAGATTTGAATACCACGAATCGCCAGTTTCAGTCTATGGTGTTTTGGATGAAATCACAAGTAGACAAATTCTGGGAACATACTCATCCTGAGGTTACAAAAAGGGTTACTGAATTGGTCAGCTTTGAATTTTTTGTCTCTAAAAAATTTATATATTTTTAGAACTTGCAATTACTTCAAAACCTATTGGAGAAATTTTGGTCAACCCCGATTTATATGCCGAGATATTTCTTCCAAAATTTGCATAAAACTGTTATTAAAGTATATTTTTACGCAGTTCAATCATAATTGTTGTCGTTTGGTTGTTATGTATACATTGTTTAGCTCAATTTATTACCACAGCCAAAAGAAAAAGATGGATCGATTTCAATCCCAGCGCGACGTCTCCCAGTGACAGTAGAAGGAAGGATCCAAACGAATAATCCGAATCGGATCGAGACTCTCACTATCAACCTGACTTCTTATCCACTCAAGGATTCTACGGTTAGAAAGAAAAAATTTTTACAGGCCTCAGAAGTTTCATACTCGCATTTTTTCGTTTTAAGGCCATATCCCGATCAATCTCAGTCCGTTTGGGCTGAATTTTTCTTTGTTCAATTCCTGAAATCACGGCGAATAACTTTGTAGAACATCACTTTTTATGAAAAAATTTCTGTGAAAATCGATTAAAAATAGAAAAAAGTTTGAGTTTTGTAATGTTTGATAACCCGTTTCAATAAACAAATTTCATTGAATCAGGGAAATTTCATTAAAAGCTCATTTAATGAAACAATAAAAGCTCAAAATTGAATTTTTTTATGAAAAAATGAATTTTTGTTCAACAATCGAACACAAATAAAAAATGTTTTGGGACCTCTCCTGCACACCTATGCTCCAGATACATAATTTTCGTTGCGGCTGCGTGGCATCCTACTCATCTTACACACAAATAACTATTGAATTGTGTTAACTGTTCTTTTTTTCAGGACCAAGCCAAATATAGCCGAAATGTAGAACTTCAAGAAAATGAAAATTATTTCAAAGCTCAATTTTTATTGAATTTATTAAAGGTGAACACATACAAAATTTGAACGTTAGAAAATTAAAATCCCATTTTTAGAGCACAAAAATCACCGTTTCTCTCACCTTTACCGATGTGAACACGAAAAGAAGTTGGGAATGCGACGCTACGGCGCAATTAATTGTTTCTGTTAATGAATAGATAATTGTTATTTTCTTATATATATTGTTTAGTATGATTTTTTCTTTGTTGATTAATGTATAAAATTTCTATATTGTAATACAACTTTTGGTACTAGTTTTCAATAGTGCCGCAAATGAGATGGGTCTGGAGCCGAAATTTTTTTCGGATCTTAACCCGAAAAGCGTCGTTTACCCCGTTTTTCTGCGAGAAATCGATTGCGCGCATCCTCGAAGCGTGAAAATGTTTTCTTTACCCGAATTTAGGATCTGAAAGTTGTTGTATTGAAGCGAAAATCGAAAAAAATAAACTTTTTAGCTCATCGAAATCATAAGGAACAACTTTTTAAAATATCACTTTTTAGGAAAAAATCACGTAATTTCATATTATAAAAAATGATATATCTTATTGAAAATTTAAAAAATGGATATTTTTCGATATCGGAAAACACCCTTTTTACCAAAAAAATCGTATTTTTTGGTAAAAATGTCATTTTTAGCCCCCCCCCAAATCATTTTTTGGTGCAATAATAGCCATTTTTGTCTATTTTTTTGTGAAAAATCAGATTTTGGAGGAAGTTAACCTAAAAATAAACTCTTGTCTTGTTTTTTTTGAGAATATAACTATTCCGGTACTTTTAAGAGTATTTGTAAATTGAAAATGAATAAAAAAAGGTTATTTGATAAAAATTGCAATAACCATTTAAAAAACGGAAAAATAGCATTTATTTGATAAACAAGAAATTATTAATTAAACAAGAAAGTGAAGCATTTACAATTATAGTCCGTTTCAGCTCCAACTATAAAAGCTGGACCCAAAATTCAAAATCCGAAGTCGGCATCCCGTCCGATCTGGCAAGATAAGCAACGTTGGGCTGAATGGACTATCGTAAGTTCGATCCCCATTAGCTCCCTTGTGTCCGAATTCGATAAAAATTTTTGCATGTATATTTTTATGTAAGGAACACGTTGGTAAAGTTATTTTCAAAAAAAAAACTTATGAAAACGCTATTTTTGACAACTTTTACGAAATTGTGTTATTCGAAAAAGTTAAAAAATCATGTTTTCATAAGGTTTTTTTAAATACCCATATGCAAAATTTTTTAACGAATTTGGACACAAAGAAAACGAATGGGGTTGAACCTACGATATCAACGTTGCTTAACTTGCCAGATCGGACGAGATGCTAACTTTGAATTTTGGATCCAGCTTTTTTATAACTGGGGCTGAAACGGACTATATCTCGAAAACTACAACGATTCAGAGCATGCCGTAAAAACAAAAAATGCTCCATTTTTCATGAACTTTCTGAATTTCAACAAAAATTGGCAATTTTTTCCTCACTTGACTGGTCCTTTAAAATTGGTTTTTCGGCACTTTCAATAATTAACCAAAACATTTAGATTCGTGAAACAAAAAATTTAAATAACAGACAGTTAAATTCAAGTTAATAATTAATAACAATGAACAATAAATTGAGATTATTCATGATTTTTTGTAGGGTCGATTACGCAAAGCACTCCAAGCTTCATCATGGCCTGAGCCCGAGAATTCTTCCATTTCGCCTCTGAAAAAGATGTTTAGCAAAAGATAGATAAATTTACACCTTCCAAAAAACAAATTATTCGAAGTTGTTGGACGATCCTGCAAGTTCTCGGTTATATCCCTAGTCGCATCTTGATTTCGGCCCTTCTTGTTCTCAACAGAACTGAATGGCAGTCGTCCTCGCTTTTTCGGGTTTACAATTCCCTGCTCGATCGACTTCATTACTTCAGCACATGCTTCAGCGAAAGCACAGCATTGCGGATCATCCAAAAACGTTTGAATTAGAGCGTTTAAATTTTCGCGGTCGTTCATGAGTGCATCCAATTCGAGATCGAATGGCAAATCGTCTTGGTTGGCTAACGATGCTGAAGACGGACCAGGTTGAGTTGACTGCAAAATTATTTATGCAAATTTTAGACATGCAAAAATACCTGTGCTAATGAAGTTGTTGGCAGACTAATTTCATGAACTTCCAAGTTGTCTGCATCAAGTCCAATAGCTTCAGCTATTGTGCTGCTAGACGGTCGAGCCATGTTCTAAAATATGAAAAAAATCATTTTTCAATATAAAGTTAAAGCAGGGATGCCAAGAACATTTTTTTCAAATTAGAAAATCTGACTTCAAAAATCAGATTTTAGGAGCAAAAATCAGCAAAATGCTACTAATTACTAAAAATCCATTATATTTCTTATAAATTTGACAAAATTTCGCATCTCAAAAATCAGATTTGGCACTGAAAAATCAGATTTTGCCTGATTTGACATCTCAAAATCAGAACTTTTCTGAAAACACCAGCAGACTTGACACACCAAATTAGATTTACCGGTGCCGAACAATTTGGGCTAAAAATTTCGTTGCTGCTCTGAAGATTTTCCAAATTAGCCAACCGACTCGAAGCTGGAGTGTCCGACAGTTGTCTCAACCTCTTAATATAAAGTTAAAGCATAGTCTTAAAAAAGAAGAAACTAAACACATATTTGTATACCACCTCAATTTGGAGTGCTCTATACAAAATTAAATTTACCGGTGCCGGAAAAGTTTGTGGGCTAAAAATTTCGTTGTTGCTTTGAAGATTTTCCAAATTAGCGAATCGACTAGAAGCTTGAGTGTCCGACAGTTGTGTCAAGCTCTGAAGACTGTCCATACTATCTCCAATGCTAGTATCGTAAACAGGCATAATTGAATAATAATGGCTAGCACACGTCACAAACGCATTGAAATCGTCCAAATGTTGGAAACGTACTCGAAATTTGAAGTTGGCTTGGCCAGAACGCTGTAAAAATGAGTTTAGGGATCATCCATAAATTACGTTTCCAAAAGGGAGGATGGGGAGGGGGTCAGCCGAAAAGTTATGCTCATTATAATTTTTCTCGAAAGAGTTAATGATGGAGGGAGGGGTAAAAAAATCGTGATTTTTGGAAACGTAATTTATGAATGGCCCATTAGTTGTAATTTCTCGCCACGAGTCTGACCTGGTCTCGGATTTGAAACATTAAGCGCACATCTTTCGCCTTAACAACATGAGGAAATGCGTTGTAAACCAGAGGATATTCTTCCAAAAGCATAGATCCACAAGAGATTGTCATCGAGCGACGTTGAATACAAACTGTAACGACCAATGGATTCTGAATTGTGTTCATCACTTCCTGTAATAAGATTTGATATCTAATAAAAAATGAAAAAATTAGTGTTAAATTTAGGAAATAACTAGTGTTAGAAAATTTTTATTTTTGAGAAAAATTCAATTTTTGAACAAGAATTCATTTTTTCATAAAAAAATTCGATTTTTTGAAGAAAAAAACGTCGATCCCGGATCGATCTCTTTCCCAGACAAGAGGTCGATCTGGGATCGATCTCTTGGCCGGTTTTTTCGGGATGCACCTTGGCGGGATTTTTCGGGACTGACGGAATTTTGTAATTTTTTATGTTATCGAATTAAACTTCTGAATCCTCATTCGAAGATTGACAGTTAGAAATTTTTCAAGTGATGCTTTGAACAACAAAATCTGAGAAGCCTTACGTGCCCCCACGTCTAAAAATTCACTATTTTTGATCACTTTTTGCCTATTTTGGGGGTGTAAATTTATCACGACACAGGACGGAATTTGAGGTTCGGAACGGCCGGGATTAGGAACTGAATCGAGTTTCGAGCAAAAATTTCGGTACGGAATCCAAAAAATCCCGGGATTTTCGGGACGGGATCGGGAACTAACACTAAAATTAACTACCATAGGACGATTTCGCTGGTCGACAAGTCGAGTATACTTTTCCAAAAACCAAGTATATGGACTCTTTTTTGGCGTTTGATATGAGCGGTCGACTTTTCGTGGACTGAATTCCTTAAAAATGAGTATAAAAAGCGAACTAATCAAGAAATATCATACATGGGCAAGGGGGAGGGAGTTCCAAAGGAGGAAAATCTCTGACGACCAAAAAACGTCGCCAGAAAAAAATAATTGTCAATGTATACAAACAGAGGTGCAGACAAATTTAAAAAAAATAATGCAAGTGTTTAAAGGGGCGTGTGAATCCGGCTCGCAGACAAATGACAAGTAGACATTTGACAAGAGTTTTTTTACTGATGGATGACATTTGACAAGTACAAACTACAAAAAAATCTGAAGAGCGAGGGTTCGATCTCGGAGGTCGAAATCAGAAATATCATAATTTTCTTTTTCTAATTTCGACCTCCGGGATCGAACCTTCGCCCTTCAGATTTTTTTTGTAGTTTGTACTTGCCAAATGTCCACTTGTCAAATGTCACCAAAACAAAAAAAGTCTTGTCAAATGTCTACTTGTCATTTGTCTGCGAGCCGTGAATCCTGTCCGTATCGGGTCAAAAAAATTCTTAATTTTTTCGAACCAAACCCATGAAAACACCCTTTAGGGATTTTTTCATGCAAGAAACACGATTTTGATGTCATTTGCACATCTTGACGGCTTTATGCTGAAATTGTCACTTAGAAGACATTTTCATAAGATTTTATGCTCAAATTATAATTTATTCAATTTTATTTTATCATCAGACGAAAGAAGTGAAATTTCTGTTTCAGCTGAGGGGTTGGCGACACTTGCGCATGAAACATTTGCGCATTCACTTTTGTGAATCAACATTTGTTCATGCGCAAATGTACAAGGGGGGGGGGCAAAAATCCTCGCCTAAGGGGCAGTATAGTCTCACCAAAGGGCAAAAAGTCCTCGCCGAGGAATAAATCACCCAGGATTTTTTATTAAATTATTGGCCGTGTATCTTCCGTTTGTAAATATTTTATTCCTTGGCGAGAACTTTTGCCCCTTAGGCGAGGACTTTTGCCCCCCCCCTTTGTATAACCGAAACTCTTCTATCACCTTGTATTTCTGCCATCCGGTTTGCGCTATAAGCCTGCGCTATATACCCAAAGTGTAGTTCTTCGAGAAAAGCCTTTCACCGGAAAATACTTGAGTTTAGGGCGGTAATGTATGCACGTCGAATGAAAATTCTCTACATAGGAGATCATGCTTTCAATCTTCATTTTATCTAGGTCATTCATGAACGCTGATTTAGTAGCGCCATAAATTATCAATTTTGAGGGTCAAGGAAGCGTTTTCACGCCTTGGGAATGCGCGCAATCGATTTCTAGCATAAAAATACCCCCCCCCCCCAGGGTCATTTTTGAAAAATCATGAAAAAATTATTTGTCGGAGATCTTGTTGTGATGTTCGGTCGCCGTTTTCTTGAGACATTCGAAGTTAGTCTAAATAAGTTAGAGCGAGCTTCGAAAAGGCGCTAATATTTAAATGACAACGGTATACGAAAGTGTGCCAAAGCTTTCATGTATCGATTTCGGATTTATTAAATCGTTTCAATGAAAAATTTCGTTGATGCCTGAGTGCCGACTCTTCGCTTCAATGTTTAAACTTGTTTGAAAATTTTTTTCACTATTTTGTTTTGCTCATAACTGTTTACCGTTAGATTTTCATGTAGTGGTCCAAAAGCAAAAAATGCTTAGAATTTTCTGCTCTTTCTCATGGAGATCAACTCTTCGAAGCTAGACTGATCCTTTAATGGGACAGTCTACACGGGAAATTTGGGTACGAAAAATATTTTTTCCATAAAGTTCATGCTTCCTAGAATAAGTTTTAAAAAAGAACCAATTTCTGAAAAATTTCCATGAGGGGAAATAGTGCGTCCGACATGGAACTAGCGCTCTAATTCTCCATGACTATAAAGGGATTTCTCTCTTATAAAGAGAGAACAAACCTCTATTGATTTTTTGGCTTTTTCTTACGTCTATTCTTACTCTTCTCCTCATTTGACGTTATCTCGACAATGGTGCATCATTTCTCATGCTGAAACTTATTTTTATTATAATACTCCTTCAAATTTCCGATATATTCTGGTATTTTAAGCTATTCTGAGCAACATTTAAAAAAAATTTTTGAAAAAAAGTTGTTATTTATAAAAAGATGAAAAAAATCATGTTAAATTATAAGCAAAATTAAAAATCACGATTTTTATCGTGAACTTGGCTCAGTAGTAGTGCTTCAAGGTTCGAGTCTAAGGGTGTCGGGTTCGAATCCCACCTGAGTCAATTTGATTTTGTCTGCGAAAAAAACTTGTTTATTCTATGGTTAGACAACTTTTTTTCAAAAAAATTTTTTTGAATGTTCCTCTTCAAATAACAGAATATACCGGAAATTTGAAGGAGTATTCCCGTGTTAATAAGGACATTTGGTATCTGTGATCTTGCCATTTATATCTACTTGATTTTAGAACTTGGGTCGACATTTTATGTTTTTATTTTTACGCTCTAAATTACTATTTTATCTAACCTACATATGGTTAATTACAGAAGTTCTAGCCAAGGGAGGTCGAGGAGGTGGCGGAAGAGGAAGTTCTGGTGCTAGATCGAGTTCGGGAAGAAGTAAGTCAAAGAAATATAACCATTATTTAATTATAATTGGTCATAAGAAAATACAAAATAAAGTTTCATTTATAGGTTCCAGTTCCTCTCGGGGAAGTTCTCATTCTTGGACTGGTGGTAGCTCTCATAGTTATAGTTCAGGTGGTGGATATTATGGCGGTGGAGGTAGTGGAGAACTTGATTATATGTATATTATAATAATAATTGTCGTCGCTTTCTTGCTAGTTATCGCAATAATAGCGTGCTTGTAAGATTTGTCGTATTATAAAAAGCTCATATGCAGGGAGAAAAACAAAAAGCCTTAAAAATTGTACAGGGTGCGGTAGAATAAACCGGTTACATGAGAATGTTCATGATCACACATCGGTGATTGTTTTTATTGAAATTATAACAAAAACGACGATTAGGGTGCGTGCTATGCGTTTCTACTAAGGCTAGCACAATTATAGGGTGTGTGGTAGCCGTCGTGAAACGCATCCTTTTTTCACGATGATTTCCGGACGCTAGCCGTCCGGAAATCGTGTTCGGATGCGATCTGGCAAGTTAAGTAAAGCTGGACCCGCAGGCTCGATCCTGCTCAGAATCGAACTTTGAAAAATGCAGATTTCAAAGAAAATTTTGGAGCTCTTCTCCCTGGGGAGACGCAGTCAACAGGATTTCAAAAACTGATACTTTTTTGAAGAAAAATGGAAAAATATCTTCTAGGGGTAATTTCCTACGAGGAACACATTGGCAATGTTATTTTGCAGCTATAATTCTTCAAAAAAAAGTATCAAATTACTTCAAAAAAGTATCAGTTTTTGGAATCCTGTTGATTGCCATCTCCCCAGGTGGAAGAGCTCCGAAATTATTACATTTAAAAAAATTTTTATTATAAATTTTGCTGAATAACTATTAATTTTTTTAATTTAGCTTTATATTTTATGACTTCGAAGAAGAAACAAATAAAACCAATAGAGAATTATTAATAGATAATCGTCAAGCTGCACCTATACAATCAATATGAGCCTTCATATATCAACGGGTTCTTATGTGATCGAAACTCATGACTCATCAATCTTGAATGTTTATTAAAATTAGAAAATTGATTTATACATAAAGTTTAATAAATTGCGTTTATAAGTTTTCAACAAGGGCCTAGATGTTACACATTTAGCGTATTCATTTCAGTAGTTTCCCTAAACCAGTGAGCTACAGAAGAAGTTTATTCAGTCACTTATTATAAACCAGAGAGTAAAGGAAACAGACAATCTCGTACGTTCTAAACAGACAAAGGCCGGAATAAAAATCTATGAAAATCAAGCATGTTAGATGTGAATTGGCTTGCTTCTTACGATTTTATGATTTTTGATGATGTCTGTTTTAAACAGACACTTGTCTGTTTATTGTCTGTTTTTTTGATTTGTCAATTTGACAATCAATTCCTCGCATGAAATTACCCCCAGAAATATGATTTCGAGGGAGAAATTTCAAAATTTTTTGATTTTCGCTTCAATACGCATATCTATTTCGCTGAATCAGGGTCAAGGAAGCGTTTTTTAGATTCGGGACTGCACGCAATAATTTTTGCGGGTTCGAGATTTGGCCCGGGACTAAGTCTAAAACAAAGTAGGGATGCTGTAGATAATTTTTAGGGCCAATCGGAAAGCTCTCGTGGAAACAAAGTTTTTTCTAGAGTCATATCGTTGAATTTTTGACCCCTCAGGGGGCCCGGATTTTTGCGGAAAACCTTATTTTTCAATCACTTTTTCCACAACATGACCTCATACACCCAATTCAAATGCACCAATATGTTTATTTTGGTCTCAAATTTCATATTCTGTCATCAGTTAGCCATGTACCGCAGGAAGTTCGAACTTTCGAGATATTGTCTCTTAAAAAACACAGACGACATTCTTTATATCTCGACGAGACGAACAAAACGGCACCAAATTTATCCAATTTGAGAGTTGTTTTGAGTTATTAAAACGAAAACTCTGATTCATGTTTTCGCTTCAATAACCAAAAAAATTCTTCAAATTCAATCATTTTGGTGTCATTTTATTCGTTTCGAAGAGTTATAAAAAAATACCATCTTTCTTTTTTCTTAAATCGTGAAGGAATTTGAATTTTAGAATGATTGATTAAATCGTTTCAATGAAAATTTCATTGATGCCTGAGTGCCTACTCTTCGCTTCAATGTTTAAACTTGTTTAAAAGTTTTTCTCATAACTTTTTACCGTGAGATTTTCAAATAGTGGTCCAAAAGCAAAAAATGCTCAGAATTTTCTGCTCTTTCTCATGGAGATCAACTCCTCTTAAAGGGAGGGGGGGGGGGTGACTTTTACCACTTATTCTCGGTGAAAAATTTTTTTGTTGAAAAAACATGTTTCTAGGGGTAATTTTATGCGAGAAATCGATTCCGCGCATTCCCGAAGCGTGAAAATGCTTCCTTGACTCTGATTCAGGGAATGGAGTGAGTGTATTGAAGCGAAAATCCAAAAATGTTTGATTTTGGATGTTTGAATCCATCTTGGAGCAAAGTTTTCTTGCACAAATTTTTTTTCGAGAAATTTTTTTGCTTCCCTGAATCAGGGTCAAGGAAGCATTTTCACGCTTCGGCGATGCGCGCAATCGATTTCTCGCATGATTTTACCCCTAAAAATAATCTTTTAGAAGAAGAATTTTTTCTTGGATTAGGCCATGATTGTCACCCCCCCCCTTTAAAGCAAAAAAGTTATTACACTCTGAAAATTTTCAAAAAAGTAAGTTAGGTTCTGGACATAACTTATCGGTAAGGTACGTTCCGTTCTAGTGCCTAATATTGGTACTATTTTTAGTCCAGTCCCAATTTTGATGTCTTTAAAAATAACTATCAAAACCTCCTATAAATATCATTTTTGGGTATTACTCTTCTATTATGCAGGCCTCATAAAGTATTTTTTCGGCAAAAATAGTCTGTATTGCTTTTTTGACATTCATAGAATGATCGTGAACTTGGCTCTGTGGTAGTGCTTCAAGATTCGAGTCTAAGGGTGTCGGGTTCGAATCCCACCTGAGTCGATTTAATTTTGTCTGCGAAAAAAAACTTGTTTATTCCATGGTTAGACAACTTTTTTTTCAAAAAATTTTTTTGAAAGTTGCTCAGAATAGCTTAAAATAACAGAATATACCGGAAATTTGAAGGAGTATTCTCGTGTTAATAAAGACACTTGGCATCCCTGCCCTTGCCATTTATTTCTACTTGATTTTAGAACAAGGGTCGACATTTTATGTTTTTATTTTTACGCTCTAAATCACTATTTTATCTAACCTGCATATGGTTAATTACAGAAGTTCTAGCCAAGGGAGGTCGAGGAGGTGGCGGAAGAGGACGTTCTGGCGGTAGATCGAGTTCGGGAAGAAGTAAGTCAAAGAAATATAACCATTATGTAAACCCTGATTCATGTTTTTGTTTCAATAACCCAAAACAATTATCAAATTGGATAAACTTGGTGTCATTTTATTCGTCTCGATGAGTTATAAACGCTTAAGTCTTTTTTCCCAAACTGTCAAGATTTTGAATTTTAAAATGTTTTTCATTTTCGCTTCAATAAACAATTTGATTTTGCCTGGGTACAAGCTCAATGTTTTCTCTTTCGTTTCAATGTTCAAACTCATTTGAAAATTTTGTTTTGCTCATAACTTTGAACCGTTAGATTTTCAACTAGTGCCATAAAAGCAAAAAATGCTCCAAATTTTGTGCTCTATCACATGACATCAACTCCCCAAAAATAAACTTGTCCTTTAATTTATGAACGATCCATAAGAAAATACAAAATAAAGTTTCATTTATAGGTTCCAGTTCCTCTCGGGGAAGTTTCTCATTCTGGGACTGGCGGTCTTGGACTGTTGGTAGCTCTCATAGTTATAGTTCAGGTGGTGGATATTATGGTGGTGGAAATTATGGCGGTGGAGGTAGTGGAGAACATAATGATATGTATATAACAATTGCCGGCGTTATCGTGCTAGTTATTATAATAATTGCCGTGCTAGTTGTCGTAATAGTGTGTTGGTAAGATCTGTCTTATTTTAAAAAGCTCTACCCATATAAGAAAAACAAGAAAGCCTTAAAAATTGTACAGGGTGCGGCAGAATAAACCTGTCACATGAGAGTGTTCATGATCACACATCGTTATAGGTGATTTTGTTTATTGAAACTATCGTTGAGACGGCGTTACGACTAGAGTAGAATTTTGAGCGGTTACTCCAGGGGGAAGAGCTCCGAAATTATTACATTTTTAAAATTTTTTATTTATAAATTTTGCTGATTGAGTATAATTTTTTAAATTTAGCATTACAATTTGTCTTGACGAAGAAAAAACAAATAAAACCAATAAAGAATTATTAATAGATCGTCAAGCTGCACCTATACAGTCAATATGAGCCTTCATATATCAACGGGTTCTTATGTGAAACTGGCACTATAACTTTCGCCACGAATCTCGCCACGATAACTTTCGTGTTAATAAACACATTTAATTTCAGACTAATTGAGTTGTCTGATTTATAATAAATTGTATATTGTCACGAACGTTGCGACAGTTATAGTTTTTTGGCAACGTGAAGAAAGTTATAGTGCCTCGACTCAAGACTCATCAATGTCTTAAATGTATTATTAAAATTAGAAAATTGATCTATACATAGTTTAATAAATTGCGTTTATAAGTTTTCCAACAAGGGCCTAGATGTTACACATTTAGCGTATTCATTTCAGTAGTTTCCCTGAACCAGTGAGCTACAGAAGGAGTTTATTCAGTCACTTATCATAAAAATCTTTACAAATTTTTAAACATTTTGGTGTATTTGTTTCAGTAGTGTTCCAAGTAATGCAATGTTCCAACTCCATTGGGTTAAAGAAGAATTCTATTCAGTCATTTATCCTAGAAATCTTTACATTCAAGACATTGATGAGCCTTGAGTTTCGAGGCACTATTTTTTCAGCAGTAATACACTGTTCCTATTATTGGTGAGTTACAGAAGTTTATCCAGTCATTTATCCTTGACATTAGTGCACTTTCCTATTTCCGACGAGTTACAGAAGAAGTTTATTCAGTCACTTATTATAAACTAGCCAAGGCCGACCAGCCTTGGCTCACTCCTATCAGAGCTGTCAGAAAACTTGCCTTTGGTGCAAGTTTTACTTGCATCGAATTTTTTCGAAAATTTATCCTTGACATTAGTTTTTTTTGGCTAAAACATGTGTAGAGCGACTAAAATAGTTGAAATAACATGTTTTTAGCTAAAATTGGGGGCAAATAATACTTGCCGGAAGTTGCATTTTTGCATCATAGGCCTATTACCGTTAGATTTTCAAGTATTGGTCCAAAAGCAAAAAATGCTCAGAATTTTCTGCTCTTTCTCACGGAGATCAACTCGTCGAAGCTAGACTGATCCTTTAACGGGACAGTCTACTCGAGAAATTTGGGTACGAAAAATATTTTTGCATAAAGTTTATGCTTCCTAGAATAAGTTTTAAAAAAGAACCAATTTCTGAAAAATTTCCCTGAGGGGATATAGTGCGTCCAACATGGAACTAGCGCTTTAATTTTCCATGTAAAATGACTATTTATAGAGAAAGAACAAACCTTTATTGATTTTTTGGCTTTTTCTTACGTCTATTCTTACTCTTCTTCTTATTTGACGTCATCTCGACAATGATGACCCATTTCTCATGCGTACATAGTTTACGCATGAAACTTTATTGAGTTTTTCAGGTTATATATAAATAGAGACCGACATGAGAAATTTTATTTTAGTCCGTTTCAACTCCGACTAAAAAAAAGCTGGACCCAAAATTCCAAATCCGAAGTCGGCATCCCATCCAATCTGGCAAGTTAAGCAACATTGGGTTAATGTTGAATATTATCGTAAGTTTGATCCCATCCGCTCCCTTGTGTCCGAATTCGATAAAAATTTTTGCATATGTGTATTTTTATGTAAGGAACACGTTGGTAAACGTTATTTTTTCAACAAAAAAAACTTATGAAAACGCTATTTTTGACAACTTTTTTTACGAAATTAGGTGTTATTCGAAAAAGTTTTAAAAAAGCATGGTTTCATAAGGTTTTTTGAAAAAATAACGTTTACCAACGTGTTTCTCACATAAAAATACTACCCATATCAATATTTTTAACGAATTTTGACACAAGAAAACGGATGGGGGCTGAACCTACAACATTGGTCCAACGTTGCTTAACTTGCCAGATTGGACGGGGTGCTAATTTCGGACTTTGAATTTTGGGTCCAGCTTTTTTATAGTTGGGGCTGAAACTTATTTTTATTATAATGCTCCTTCAAATTTCAAATTTCCGGACTATAATACTCCTTCAAATTTCCGATATATTCTGTTATTTTAAGTTATTCTGAGAAACATTCAAAAAAATTTATTGAAAAAAAGTTGTTATTTATAAAAAGATGAAAAAAAATCATGTTAAATTATAAGCAAAATTAAAAACCACGATTTTTTATCGTGAACTTGGCTCAGTGGTAGTGCTTCAAGATTCGAGTCTAAGGGTGTCGGGTTCGAATCCCACCTGAGTCGATTTGATTTTGTCTGCGAAAAAAAACTTGTTTATTCTATGGTTAGACAACTTTTTTTTCAAAAAATTTTTTTTTGAATGTTCCTCTTTAACTAACAGAATATACCGGAAATTTGAAGGAGTATTCCCGTGTTAATAAGGACACTTGGTATCTCTGATCTTGCCATTTCTTTCTACTTGATTTTAGAACTTGGGTCGACATTTTATGTTTTTATTTTTACGCTCTAAATTACTATTTTTTCTATCCTACATATGGTTAATTACAGAAGTTCTAGCCAAGGGAGGTCGAGGAGGTGGCGGAAGAGGGAGTTCTAGTGCTAGATCGAGTTCGGGAAGAAGTAAGTCAAAGAATATAACCATTATTTAATTAATTGGTCATAAGAAAATAAAAAATAAATTTTCATTTATAGGTTCCAGTTCCTCTCATGGAAGTTCTCATTCTTGGACTGGTGGTAGCTCTCATAGTTATAGTTCAGGTGGTGGATATTATGGCGATAGTGGAGAACATGATACTATGTATATTATGATAATTGTCGGCGTTTTCGTGGTAGTTGTCGTAACAGTGTGTTGGTAAGATTTGTCGTATTATAAAAAGCTCATACGCAGGGAGAAAAACAAGAAAGACTTAAAAATTGTACAGGGTGGCGCACAAAAAACCCGGACACTTAAAAAAATTTTAAATATAGTTTATTTGCAAAAAACAACAACAGTAATCATTCAAAATGACCTCCTTAAAAAGCCTTTTCTGCTGCACCATGTATGTAAAGCCTAAGATAAGCCTAAGCTTTAGTCTAACAAGGGGACGTTCAGAAGTGTGACAAAAATTGTTTTTCTGGACTTTTTTTCTTGTCAATTCGAGAAACACTTTCGTCGAAGGTGTATCCCGAATTGACAACCCATTGGATTTATAAGGTAATCGGCGACCGCACTCGCTTTCGAGTTAGATGAAATCTATTTCCAGCCACAATATAATAAAAGTAAGTAAGTAGCGACCTCGTCCGATCTGGCAAGTTAAGTAACGTTGGGCCCGCAGACTTGATCCCGCTCAGAGTCGAACTTTGAAAAATGCAGATTTCAAAGAAAATTTGGAGCTCTTCTCCCTGAGGGGACACAATCAACAGGATTCCAAAAAAAATTCCAAAAACTGATACTTTTTTGAAGAAAAATTTATGGAAAAAATATCCTCTAGGGGTAATTTCCTACGAGGAGGAACACGTTGGCAATGTTATTTTGCAGCTATAATTCCTCAAAAAAGTATCAAATTACTTCAAAAAAGTATCAGTTTTTGGAATCCTGTTGATTGCCGTCTCCCCAGGGGAAAGAGCTCCGAAATTATTACATTTAAAAAATTTTTTTATTTATAAATTTTCTGAATAAGTATAAATTTGTTTAATTTAGCATTACAATTTATCATGACGAAGAAGAAATAAAAAAACCAATAACGAATTATTAATAGATTATCCTCAAGCTGTAAAATCAATATGAGCCTTTATATGTAAACGGGTTCTTATGTAAACGAAACTCACGACTCATCAATGTCTTGAATGTTTATTAAAATTAGAAAATTTATCTATACATAAAGTTTAATAAATTGCGTTTACAGGGTGGCGCACAAAAAACCGGACACTTTAAAACATGGCTGATGCCTGAAATTCGCCTGATTTGAATTCTCTTGACTATTCTGTATGGAGCATTTTGGAAGCCAAAGCTTGTGCTAACAAGGGACCTTTTAGACATGTAAAATCGATTTTTTTCTAATTTTGGTAGGAAGTTGTTGAGCATATTTTACTTGTTATAAATATGTTTTTGGTTTGGGTGTCTGAAGCTTCGTTGCGGAGAAAAATGAAAAATAATAAAAAATTTGAGCAATGCAAAAAAAATTTACGCACAAGGGAATCAAACCAGATGCTTTTCGACTATCATTCTAGCCACTTGCCAATCAGCCATACTTAATTAAATTTAAGAATCTTAACAAATGGGAACCGTACGGTTCAACAGTGAACAGTACGGATCCATACGGTTGACCGTACAGTTCAACTTAGGAACGTACCGATAGTCATGTTTCATTGAAATGGTAACATAGCATAAAAAAACAGACGAAAATCGAGATTTTTACACATCAAATATCTGCCAATTGGAATAAAAAATTTATTTTACTTACGCTTAGTACGGCTTAGCCTCGCTCCGAGTACGGCTCGGCCTTGCCCCGAGTACGATCTGTCTTCTCTCCGAGAACTATTTGACATTTGCCCACTCCCATTACAACTTATCCTTAGTACTGCTAAATTTCGATGAATTTTTAAAACGGATCATGCCATTCGCTTCATCTCAGTGAATTGAGTAGAACGACATACATATCATTTTGTACCTCACCCAGCCCTAGCCCCCTATAAGGAGAAGAGTAACCTTTATAAGGGATGCCCTATGATAAGAGTGTCTTTCGACTCCTTTCATCACCCTCTGTAGCTTTACTTTTGGCATTTCATTGTTTTTAGTTAATATTTATATGCTAATCCAAGAAAAAATTTTTTCTTAAAAGATCATTTTTAGGGGTAAAATCATGCGCGAAATCGATTGCGCGATCGCCGAAGCGTAAAATGCTTCCCTGACCTTAATTCAGGGAAAATATAGGTTTTTCGACCTTTTTTATACTAGTACTTGGTTTGAAAAGACGTTTGTATATCAATAAGCCTCGGTGGTGCAGTGACAAAACAGCGGCTTATTAGTCACAAAGGTCGCTTGTTCGAATCCCGCTTGGAGCCAAATTGTTTTGCACAAAGTAAAAATCGAACAAAAAATTTCAATTTTTTTCGATTTTTTCACGGGATTCGAACCAGCTACCTTTGTGACCAATAAGCCGTTGCTTTGTCACTGCACCACCGAGGCTTGTTGATATACAAATGTCTTTCAAAACAAGTACTAGTATAAAAAAGGTCGAAAAAATCTATATTTTCCCTGAATCAGAGTCAGGAAAGCATATTCACGCTTCGGCGATGCGCGCGATCGATTTCGCGCATGATTTTATCCCTAAAAATGATCTTTTTAAAAAAAATTTTTTTCTTGGATTAGTCCATAAATGTCGCCCGTTAAAGGTAACGGTTTGGATATAACTCAAACATTCCAAATACTCAAACAAAACTGCTATAATATGAAATACCGTTTCCCAATCTCTTGTGAGTAATTATGGCTTATCTAAAACTTCATTATATTTTTTATATTAAAAATTTCGAAATAAATGCTAAGAATTTTATTGCTAAAAAGTCAATATTGATCATTTCGCTTAGTCAAGAATCATGAAATTGTTGGTGCTTATTACTATTATCATATGAACGAGCAAAATCAACAAATGTAAGGACTGATATAAACCACATCAACGACTTCATTCAGCATTCTTTAAAGTAACTTTTAGTTTTAACAATTAAAGGCACTATAACTTTCGCCACGTTTCATGTTCGCCACGACAACTTTCGTCACATAACTTTCGCCACGTTCGTGTCAATATACATATTTATTGCAAATCAAGCAACTCAATTAGTCTGAAATTAAATATGTTTATTGACATGAAAGTGGCGAAAGTTATCGTGGCGAGATTAGATTCTGGCAAAAGTTATCGTGGTGAGATTCTGACGAAAGTTATAATGCCCAATTAAATTATAGTCGGTGTCAAACCCCGTTGTTTCTACGGAAGCGCGATTGCGAAATCTGAAAGTTTGAATTCGCGGTTTATTGAAACGAATTGCCTGCACGCTTCCAAGTGATTGTATTGTAATCGGAAAAAATTGATGGAAGAAATCGTGTTTTTGCCTATGATTTTTTGTTGTAGATCGATTGTACTCACGAAAAGCTTCAAAATGAGCAGCTGAAGTTTATATAACGGCCACGGGGAATTGTGTAAAAAAATCATGCTATTTTTGATGACTTGTTTGAGCCGATTTTTTAACACACTTCCCTGTAGCTGTGATATGGACTTCAACCACTCATTGTAAAGCTCTTCATGAATACAATCGATCTACAACAAAACATCATAAGTATAAACACGATTTCTCCCCGATTACGATACAATCACTTAGCAGCATTCAGGCAATTCGTTTCAAGATAACTGCAAATTCAAACTTGCAGATTTCGCAATCGCGCGTCCATAGAAACAACAGGGATTGACGCTGACTTTACGATATTTAATTTTATTTTAGACGATGAATTTAGAAGAAACAACTAAGCTAGAATTATCAGAAACTATCTTAAATGTAGACCGTATTGATGAACTAACTTTTCCCCAGAACCGGAAGATATATAAATTCGACGTGAATGAGTTTGAAAATCGAGAAACTTGCGGAAGTGGAAGAACAGTAGTTTATAGCTGCATTTTCAAACCACTTAAAATGAAAATGGCCATTAAAGTTATAAACATTGAAGTACGACGCAATGATAAAGGAGAAGCAGCTCAAAACCATCTTAAAAAATTAAAAAATGAGTTAGAAAATTTAAGAAGCTTGGAATATCATCCCAATATTGTTGATTTCTATGGACTTTGTAAACATAAAGATGAAGCTTGGTTTTGTATGGAACTGATGGATTGCTCATTACATGCTTTCTACAAAACCATTCACGAATTCCCATGTGGAAAAGATAACGATGGTCAAGCAATCTTTCCTGAAGATTTGCTAGGCTGTATATCAGTTAGTGTAGTGGATGCACTAGTACATTGTAAAACGAAAAATGTGATGCATCGTGATTTAAAGCCCCATAACATATTGGTCAAACGAACTGGGGATATTAAAGTTTGTGACTTTGGCTTATCCAAAGTAATGGAAAATTCATTAACAAACAGCACGGTTGGAACAATTGCATATTGGCCTCCTGAAAGGTTAGAGAAAGAAGAAAAACCGTTTTATGATAATCGAGCAGATGTCTGGAGTCTTGGAATTACATTGGTTGAAATTGTAATGGGAATACTACCCTATAAAAACTCACAAAATAAAGAAATTACCAATATTATTCAACTTCAAGGTGTAATTAAGAATATTAATTCGGAAGATTTAATCAAAAAATTTCCAAAAGAATATTCTGAAGAAGCTCGTCACTTCGTAAAAACTTGTTTAATAAAAAATGTTCAAGACAGACCAGATTTTGACGAGTTACAACAACATTCTTTCTATACTTCTCGAAAATCTATTCGTGAGAAAAGAAATGAAACTGTTAAATGGTACTTTGATAACTATAAAGTAAAATTTTTTATTTGTTAGCATTCAGGAGTAATAGCATTGGCGTAATTTCAGCCGCCGGAAGGGGGGAGCTCATAGAATTTTTCAATTTTTTTCATCATTTTTTCATGAAATTTTTGAAAAAAACCATAAGGGGGACCCTTATGTCCTTAATTTTTTTCGGCCCTTCGGACCGGTATTAGGGAGGGAGCATCCCAAAGCTCCTCCCCCGTAAATATGCCACTGTACATACCCGTTTATGGAATTTAAAAAACTGTATTATCGTTTTCAGCGTAAAATTCAGTGTAGAAAAAGTTTTTAAGCTACGAGCGGTGGAGCCTTACAAGGAAATTGTCCCAACTTGGTTTCTCCATTCCGGCCAAACATACGCCAATTTTTACCCATGGTAGGGGTAGTAAAAAGCCGCAAAATTTTTTTCTTGTCGACACCCTTATGATGAGATAGGGCCCAAAATGTGATTTTTGGGGTCAAAATTAGGGTTCAAAGAAATGGTCATAACTTTTTATGGTTAAAA
>JAQGBS010000561.1:0-20552 GCA_034698545.1 Acrobeloides obliquus
CGTCGATATCATCCATCAGCGAATGTGTTAAAGTATATTGTGTTACAAAAGAAGTTACTGTATAGAAAAATAGGCAGACTCTGTTTACCTCAGATTGTGATCAAACGGGTTAATTGTAAATGTATTATTTTGAATAAAAGATATTATTGAAACAAATTTCCTAAAGAGGGATCCAGATAATATGTCAATATCTGACAAAAAATTTTTTTCTCAATATGACCTATATAGAGGTAATTTAATGCAAGGAATCGATTGTGCACACTTTTAAAGCGCGACAAAAACGTGTCATTTTCATTTTTAAAATGTTAATTAAATAAATTTTCATTTTAACGCTATTCTATAGGACCATACATAATAGTTTATATGCCTGACAGCATGTGTGTTGGCTGTGCTATCAGAATGACGAGAATAGAGATGCTATCTTTGCGCTACACTTCAATATGTGGTGTGATTTTTATGATTATTTTCGGAAACTCGGAAGTTTGATAATAGATATATAAGATTGAATCGAAGAACCAATTTATTTAATGTTCCATGTGAAAAAAAAGAGGTGCACCATTAAACTTGTCTCGATATGGCCTTCCAAAAAAAAACACACACAAAACTCAAAGATCGGTTATTTAAAATGTAAGGTTTTTTAAATAAAAATCGTGTACGGTCGCTTCTGATACCGTAATAGCCCTCTATATATCCGTTGTAAATATCCATTTCAAATCATCCTAGAGCAGAGCTCAGAATCTAACTTAATAATAATTGGGTCTAACTTATAAGAATTTTCTGATTTTGAGAGAATAATCTAGTGAAAATCTGATTTTTTGACATTTTTTCTGATTTTCTTTTTTTTTCATTCATAGCCCTGTGCTAAAGCCATAAATTTCAAGTCTCATTTTTTGGATAACGCAGAAACTGATGAGGTAAAATTATAGAATTTCAATTTAAAACAACTTACTCCATATAGAAGCACGTTGGCCTTTAGCGACCAATTTTCGATTCATTCGTACAGAAATCTCGAGCATTAATATCATCGTTATAATCATCAGGACACTTTGAGCTAGTAAAACGTGTTCAAAACGCTTTCCAAACCTGAAAAACAAAAAATTCAATCAATTGACTAATAACCAGGGTTCGGGAATGAGTCTGATTTATCAGAAATGTTCTGATTTTGGCCAGCAGAAATTTCCTGTCTGATTTTTGAATCGAAAATCTGATTTGTTTTATTCAAATTTCCACTCACAACCCTAGTCTATTTTTAATGTTCTTGGATTCGAAAATCTGATTTTTTGACATTTTTTCTGATTTTCATTACAAGCCCTACTAATAACCTACCAAAATAGAATACGCAAAATGTTTGCAACACAAAGTGCCAAACAAACGAGTAGCGAAAATCCCATAGCATTCTTGCGCTGGTGTATCTCGGCATATTGAAACACGTAGGGGATTGAACCACCAATTACCATAAACGTACCGGAAAGAATGAGAAACATAACGGCTAAAAAAAGGTAAATTTTAGAATAACCAATCTATTTCGATCATACAGGGAGTGATTCAGATGAATATACAATAAAATTTGATAATCGGCATAGGAAAAAAGATTTTCATATGATTTTCAAAACTTTACATATTTTACTCGTGGGAAAAATTCAATTGATATAAGTCATTTTTATATTTTACGGACTACATGAAAAAATCAGCATTTTAGCAAAAACAGGTTGAAGATCGCATTTTGCGCGCAATCTATTTCTCGTCAAATTTTACCTCTAAAGGAGTCATTTTTCAAAAATATTTTTTCAATAACGAACCTCACAATGCACGCTCTTTTAAGAAATTTAAAAAAAAATAACAACGTCATTTTGTAGAGCGCATCGAAAAACGGTAGTGCTTGAACGCAGCCTTAAAGAAAAAAATTCAGTTTTCGTTTCAATACACAAACTTGTTCAAAAATCATGAAAATATTTTGATAAAGTCGGTCACGTGATTAGAAACATACAAAAAGGAGTGTATGAAAATATTTTCCTATGCCGAGATATCGAATTTTATTTCATTGTATATTCATCTGGATCACCATGTACATAAAAATGTTCTATTCTTAAAACAGTGCTATGAAATTTTGATAAGTACAAAAAATTTTCTATCTAATGGTGCTAATATTTCTCAAACAATAAAAGCAAAACCAGCTACGAATTCATAAATGTTGTAAGGCGGCCAAATGGAAAAAAGTAGCGGCCGATTTGTTATTGATTAAATGCACACAAATGCAGACAGACAACAACAACATTGATTTTTCGAAACCAAAAATGTCAATAAAAACATAAAAATTTAACAAACATTTCAATTCATCTAATTCAGTTAAAGGATAATTGAGGCAAGTTATCGCAAAAAATTTTTTCAACAAACTTAAAAAATGTTCGAAATGATAAAAAAAAATACTGTTTTCGAATAATCGAAAAAAAAATTTGGGGTGTTTTTTGGCCATTTTTAGGCATACATGCACAAGCAGGGGGTGCAAGTTAGTCGAATATGAATTAATTTCCGGCCAAATACGAATGTCAATCGAATACGAATTGATCACTCGATACGACGAATTGAGGGGGTGCAGCACCTCCCGTGCATGTATGTTTTAGGTGTTTTTTTAGTCATTTTTACGTAAAAAACTGTAAAAAAGATTTTTTTTTAAACACTTAAAAATGGCCAAAAACAACCAAAAAATTTTTTTTATTTTTCCTCAAAAACATATTTTTTCACTGTTTCGAACATTTAAAAAAAGTATGCAGCCGATTTGTTATTGATTAAATGCACACACAAACACAAATGCAGATAGACAGACAACAACTCTGATGAAGAGAAGGGCCGATTGAGGCTAGTTATCGCCAAAAATTTTTTTTAACAAACGTAAAAAAATGTTCAGAACGATAAAAAAATACTGTTTTCGAAGAAAAATCCAAAAAAATTTTTTGCGATAACTCGCCTCAATCGGACGATCCTTTTTTAAGCCACTTGGAAAATTAATAACTTACACAAAATTTCCTTTAGTGAGACCAATTCCAAAGCATTCGACTCAACAACAATCATTTCAACACTGGTTTTATTTTCGTTTAAAAAAATGGCGTTTTGAATGTGTTCACTAGACGTAGTGTTTTCAAGCACAGAGGCAACAATCGAAGCGGTAGTTGTAGCAATAGATTCTAGTGAAGTCTGATTCTCTCCTTGAAATAAAAAATCTCGTACTAGTTCAAATAAGGAGTCGTGTTCAATTGAATTGACAGTCGTTGATGCAATTGTAGAAGTCTCTTCTAAGTTTAACCAAAGAATTTTCTAAATATGTTATATAAAAAAATAAGTGCCACAGGCTAAAAAATTTTCGATGCTCAGAAAATTATAATTTTTGGTGAAAGATCAAAATGAAAAAAATGTTTAAGCAAAAACCAGCGTTGATTTTTGTACTCGAAATTCTACAGTGTTTTAAAAACAAAACAGTTCATAAGCTATACAACTTTAAGGAGTAATTTAAAAATGGATAAATATTTTTTTATCTTAAAAAATATCTTTTTTGTGCTCAAAATATTTTTTGCGCTAACATATTTGTATCTTAAAAAAATATTTCCGACTTCATTTACACATTTGATGATTAAAACAGTATTGAAATTAATGAGTTTGATTTCTTTTTGTACCATTTAGCTGTCTATTATTTTTATTTTTTATATAATTTTATATTAACTTATGGCCTATATTTTTAAAAGCCCTAAAAATCGCAGAATATAGCATTGAAAATTATAAGGCCATAAAAATAAGTAAATAAAGACCATAAATTAATATAAAATTATATTAAAAAAATAAAAATGCAAGACAACTAAATGATAGAAAAAGAGATCAAATAAATTAATTTCGAGTAATGTTTTAATCATCAAATGTGTAAAAAGCTGAAAATAGTTTTTTAAGCATACAAATATGTTAGTGCAAAAAAGAAGATCAGACATTTCACCAAATAGACTTTTCACCAAGACATTTCACAAGCTGACTAAAAAAAAATAATTTTTCCTTTGAATTTTCAACAAACGTCGAAGAATGTTGATTTTGTGGAATGTACACTCCTCCACAAAAAGATAAAAGCAGTCAATTTTTCGCAGGATTTTTTGGCTTAAAAATTACTGGCTAATCGCTAGTGATTTTTAAGCGCAAAAAAATTTATCCTTTAAAAATTAAGTTTGCTTTTTCGTAACCGTTAGATTTTCAAGCTTATTAGATTGTTTTAAGTCAATATAAATGTTATTTTAGTGTCTTTCAAACATTTTAGAAGGCATCACCATTTTTAGGTGACATCAAAATCAATTTTATATTTTTCATACATAAACAGCATGCTTTTATGAATAAGCAAAAGTAATTTCTAGAAGATATTTAACTATTATCATACGCAGAGAGGGAATGTGGGTAAAACCGCATCCTCCACTAAGGCCCGAAAAACAAGAATTTTTTTAGTAAAAAAATCAGATAAAAATAGTTTGGTTTCGGTCATTTTTGACCTTCGGTATAGAATTTTGTCAGTTTTCAAACCCTTCCAATTTTGGTCAATATTTTATCTTTCGGTTTAGATGTTTAAACAAAGTTTGGGATAATTTTTTGTAGTTGAAATTTGCCGTTTTTAAGCTGAAAATGCTCAGAAAGACATTTTTTGTGAAAAAAATGAAGCTCTCTGATAAAAAAATTTAAATTCTGAGCATTTTTATGAGAAATTTTAATAATTTTTTATAAAAAATTATTAGAGCCCATTTTCATGACTAAGCATTTTCGAATAAGTCTATATATTGAAGCGAAAACCTTAAGTTTTCCTTAAGGGATTTTTGAAAAATAATACCGCCAATCGATAGAGCCTTGCTAAAAAAAGTGCTCCACAATTTTCGTGGAAATCGAAAATACCCTTTTCGAGAAAATTCAACTCAAAGTTTGCTAAAAATGACGAAAATTTGCATTTTTACCGTTAATTCATGCAATTTTCGGCATTTTTTAAAGCAAATTTTGAATTTTCTCAAAAAGTGTATTTCCGATTTCCACGGCAATTGAGATACTACCGTTTTTCAACATGCTCTATCGATTAGCGGTGTTATTCTTCAAAAATTCCTTAAAGAAGGAAATTAGTTGGTGATGCACTTCGTGAAAAAAATTTTTTTCACCAATCTTTGAGAAAATGACTTTCTTTTGATTAAAAATAAGCTAAAAAACGCATCTCAAAGAATGGAAAAGAAAGCTTGTAAAAGAGTCAATAGAAAGAAAGCAAAAGCAAGGCCCAGGAGGACCTATGGATTTAGAAGCAAATCCTAGATGAAGAAATAGATATAGTAATAGCTCTATTAGGAGAAATGTTATATTTTAGTGTAAGCGAAGATGATGAAGAATAATTGTCGTTTTTGAAAATAAATGTGAATCAGTTTCATCAAGATATGGATGGTGGGATCATTTTCGCAAAGATCGTTGAAAAACTTTATGAAGTGATCACAGACCGGGTTCCCCTTTAAGGAAAATAATTCAAGTTTCCGCTTCAATACACAGGCTTATTCAAAAATCTTTAAAATATCTCGACGCCCATAGCAACATAAAAAAACCGCGAGTAAAAATCATTTAAGCTCGCCGAAATATTAAACTTTCGAAGCTACTACGCCTGTGGGACGCACTTAACAGAAATAAAAATGCCGAATTAAAAACTTCAACAAAATTTTTTTTGAAAATACACCAGCGGCGCAAAGTGGGTTTCGGTTTGGGGGGGGGGGGAAGTCATACAGAAGTCATATATTTTTATGTCAAACTGGAAAACATTTGAATTTTCGCCTTTTTTGAATTTATTTATTCTAGAATTCAAAAAGTCACTAAAATAAGTAAATTCAAAAAGGTAAAAATTCAAAGGTTTCCGTGAATAAAAATAATAGTTCCAACATGTTCCGCATCAATTTTTACCCCTCTATAGTGTATTTTCAAAAAAATTTTTGACGTTTTTACTTCGACATTTTTATTCATGTTAAGTACGCCTCCACACGTAGTAGCTCAGAACTTTCTTACTAAAAACATCATGCTGTACACCCTATAGAAAAAAGCTTTAAAATATTCATAATTGAACCTATTAAAGAAAATTCTATCTCTTAGATTTATCAGCATAAATTAATAAAAGCGTTAATAAAATTTCGGGATTCGATTTTTATTAGCAATAGAACAATGGAAAAATCTCACTTGTTTTTCTTGCGTTTTGTTTGATTTAATGCTAAAAATTTACCTCGATGTCTGCCTCGGGCGGAAGTGGCGACGCGGATTCGGAGAAAATGTGCGTCGCCAGAATGGCCACTTTAAAGGCCGCTATGCGCCTTTAAAAATGGCTCAAGGTGTTCACTCGCTTAAAGACAACACTCGAACCATATATTTAGAAAATATTTAGAAAAATATTCGATTTTATAGCTAATAACAGACCCAGTTTCTCTAAAAAACAAAAAATATACCTGAGAAGTCACACCCTGGTGTTTATTGGAAATTACCTTTAGGAAAAATTTCGTAGCTGAAATTTCTCCAATTATATTTTCACAGGTGGATCCTATAATGAAAGATTAATAAACAACAGGAAAAGATTTATAAATAGACACACAAATCGGAATAATAATATCCGTAAAAGATTATATAACTAAGTAAAACGAATCAATACTTTATTAAGAGTAACACAATCCATGTTTTAATTAGATGTTTTAAACATGCTAGATTCTTACATGTGACCACAAATAAAGATTCTTGTTAGTCTTTAAAAATACAGCGTACATGTTTAAAAAAATAAAATGTATAAATCTAACATATTTTCGAATAAAATGACCAATATTTAAATGCAATAAAAACCTACAGGATGTTCCAAAAAACCCCCCATTCGGTCCTTTTTTGGCAAAAATTCTTCAAAATTTTTTTCTCCAAAATAACTAGTAATTTTATACAAAAACTCGACTGCGCGCATCAAAAAACCTTGGAAACGCCTTCCAGACCATAAAATATAAGATTTTCGAATTTTTGAAGTAGGAATTCCTATCAAAAATAAGTGAAAAAAATACGAAAATCGTATATTTCATGGCCTCATAAAAGGTGTTTTTAAGGGTTTTCGATGCACGAAATCAATTTCTCGCATAATATACCCTTAATGAATAAATTTGTTGGACAACTTTCGCCAAAAAATGATCAAATGGCGGTTTTTCGGAATACCCTGTCAATACTTGATATAATTTAATGGTCGCTGCTTCACATTTGAAACAAGCATATATTTGAGGAGGGGTCCGTGGACCCCCCAAAAAAAAAATCGTAAGGGTCTCTCTTATGATTTTCGTTCTTTCAAAAAGTAGACCCCCCATAAATCCAACTCCTAGCTACGCCACTAATTTGAAACAGTATCAAAAAAATGCTAAAATGCAATTTCATAAATAAAAAATGTCCGAGTTACGTTATTCTCGGTTAAACAGCGCCAATATCAACATTTACATCAATTTTGAATGAGAAATAAAAGCGCCACTACACATCCGGAGTAATACTTGCGGAATCTACATCTGCGGAGTGATATTTGCGGACCTACATTTTTGCAGATTTATATTTGCGGATACTACACTTGCGGGCCAAATTGTATTTTTTTTTAAATTTTTGATTTTGTATTAAAACAATGCTTGGTTTTTTACATAGAAATTTTAACAATTTTATTTACACAAAAACAATTCGATTTCTCTTTTTGTTTATTTGCTCTGTTGTAAAATTAATTTGATTAAATAGAAAAAGAATTTTTCGCTTGATAATTTAGACTAAAGTAAATAAAAAATTGGCGTAAAATTTTTATTGAATCAATTTGTTGTTGAAATTTTTCGTTGTTGGATTGTTTGCGAGAAAAAACACGCCCAAAAGATGATTGTTTCAATAACCAACATATTGAAAAGAGAAGATAAATTGTTGATTCATTTAAAAAAAAAATTCAAAATTGGTCCTCAAGTGTAGAAACCGTCAGTGTTAATCCGCAAGTACAGTAGCGACCAAAAGTATTGCCCCCTCCAAAGGTCTAACCGTATTTTCCAAAATCGTGTTTCTTGCATGAAAAACCCCTAAACGGTGAGTTTCGTTCGAAACAACCAAGAAATTTTTTTGACCCAATACAGACAAGATTCACACACCCCTTTAAAAAACAGTTTGTATTAAAAATTTGAAGAAAACAACGATGACAAAGAGGAAAATAAAGTTTGGGGCAATACTTTTGGTCATCGAAAAATGGAGATATATGATAATAAGGTTGAAAAAAGTGGAAATTTCAAAATCTGAAGAGATTTTTTCTTTTTTTCTAATAGAATACCCAGATAAAAAATAATAAAAACCAGTTTTATCCGATTTCTTTTAATAATAGTATTAAAACAAAAAAGTTTTCCCGCAAATTAGACCTTTGAGGGTAATATTTTTGATCGTTATTGTACTCACTCCGCAAAGTATTACTCCGGATGTGTAGTGGCGCCGAAATATATATTATGAATTTGAATAAAAAATTATCTCAAATTATGTTTCATCTTGAAGAAACGATAACAACTCAACCAAAATCAATCACAAAAATGCCTTATAAAAAGCAACAAAAATCTAACAAAGTAAACGAAATAAGACCCGTTTTGCGAAAGAAACAATATACTCGTGATTAATTGACACTGATTCTTTTTAACAATGGCTTTCATTAAATGGAAAAATTCGCATTTTGCCTATCCGGTGCCATTTGATTCGAGTATGCCGGCCGCACAATCAGCTTTCCACTCTAAAAAATGGGGGCAATTACGTAAAAATGTTGAGGGATTCAAGAAAAATGCTTTAAAACGAAAAAGTGAATGCATTCATAAATCCCAAATGGAGTCCAATAAGCCGGAAGACTTATAAGGAAAGGAAGCAAAGACTAATTTTTATGGCACATAGAACAGAAATAAGCGGAATCCTGACAAAAGTAATGTGGCACACGATAAAGTTTGGGGGCAACCGAAAAAATTCGAATACATAAAAAATACAAGGTGGCCAAAAAATTTTTACTCGAACTTTTAGTTATATCTTTTTTCCCTTATTTCCATTTTCGATAATTCTTTTTTTATTATTTTGATCATAGGAAATTGGTTCAAAAAAAATTTTCGATAAAAATTAAGATTTAAAAAAACCCACTTTTTGCCACAAAAAATCTTAATTTTTATTTGCACTTAATGTTGTCAAGACGTCCCTTATTTCTTGTTATATGTAACAAAATTTCCCCTTATCTCATTAATTATCTAGCGATTAAAAAATAGCATTAATTAAGAAATAAGAGTTAATTAAGAAAAAGTTATAGACACACAAAGATAAAAACAAACCTCGTCGCAACTAAGACAAAAATCCGCGAGAACAGTACGGCATCGAGCAGCAATTCTAAAATCAATCATAAGTTGTTTAAATAATGCTACAATAATACAAACAAAACCTAAAGATTTAGTTAAGAGATGAAGTCTAACTCTTAAAGTTTGTTTCAAAGGGATAATCAACCTTGTACGACTTTTAGAGCTACTTCGGCTCTTATATTCCCATCCCCTATTGAACGTGGTCTAAAATTGAAAAATTTTATTTTTCGAAATGTTCTCAAAAATGACCCTATTAGTAGGATAATTTTATGCAGGAAACATGTTGACGATGTTATTTTTGTGTAAAAACGCTTCCACATTCAAGAAAATTGAATTTTTTTACATATTTTATATCATAAAATGCCCAAAAATTTAATTTTCTCAAATTTTACGCAAAAATAACATCGCCAACATGTTTTCCGCATAAAATTACCCCTACTAGGATCATTTTTGAAAAAATAATAAAAATTTTCGATTTTAGACCATCAGGTATAAGAGCCGAAGTAGTTCACGACTTTTTGGCAAATTAATATTTTAAATTGATTATTTTTGGAACCCATAGAAATTTAGTCGTTTAAACAAACTGTTTAATTCAAAGTCACGTTTCTGATTAAAAATAATGTGACCTTTTAAGAGAGCATCTCTGTAAATCGTGAAAGTGTGAGTTCGTTCCAGAGAAAAACGACTCTACATTAGTCATTTTTGCTCCTTTGAGCTAAAAAAAACTATGCTTCCACGTGCAAACTGATTTTTCTCATAGAACATTTTTTAAACCATTCAACGAGGACAATAACTTTTACGAAGCAACTTTCCTTGAAATGAACTTTAAAAAAACAACAATTTAAACAAGTAAAAATAAAAGATGCATGAATCATACAATAGAATAAGAGCATCTACCTTCATTTTTATATAATGCAAACAAGAAATTGCCAAAAAAATGACAAAATTCTAATAAATAAAAAATATTATACAGCTTGTTTCCAGCACGCAATACGACGCATTTATACTTTTTTGAGACGCTCTTAAAAAATTCCATTTACGTTTAACAACAGGGGTCCTGTTCCTCATCTATTATAAATGTAAAATATTTTACATTTACAATAGATTTATTTTATTTACGTCTAATAGGGGAACGCGTAAAAATAGTTCAATAAACATAGACATAACACAATATTTATTTGTCTCTAGATGAGAGACAAATAAATAATTATACATGCACGAGGTGTGAAAAGTCAGATAAACAGAGAATAAATAAAACCAAACATCACAATCGATAACCATACATACTGCTTAGACATAGAGTCCTAATAAAACATATGCTATAACGACAAGTTGGTACTCAAATTGCTATACAATAAATAAATATCCTAAAGAATATTGCTAAAATCGAGTTTATCAATATAATCGGTAAATTGTTGGCTCATATTCGCCTCTTCCACATAGGGAGGGAGCTTAAGGAATAGAGGAGGTAGGAGTACTAAGAATGATCTTTCTGATAAGTGTCCTAGATGGGAAGAAATACCCATTCGGTTTGTTTTAGTTATTCTGAAAGAATTTACAAGATGAGGGGCATTGAATATGAAATTTGTTTCCCCTAGAAGAATCTTGTGGTATAAAATTAATCTAAGATTATCCGATCTATTGGTTAACCAACAACCCTACCACGTATCATGAAAACAAATGAATAAGAATTTAAACAAGTAAAAATGAAAGATGCATGAATCATACAACAGAATAAGAGTCCCTTCATTGTTATATAATGCAAATATTAAGACAAGTTTTCTTGAGAATTCGAAAATAGTCTAAATAAGTCAGAGCGCGCTTCAAAACAGCACTAATATTTAAGAAGATGACGAGAAAAATTTTAAAGTTTCTGATAAAAATCTCGATTGAAAGAAAATACTTTTCACCTCAGCAAGTTGAGTAACTCCGTTTTTCAGCTTTTTTGAAATTTCAGCTAAGGAAAAAACATAAAAATATTCGTTTTAAACAAAAAAATTTTATAGATTGATGTAAACCATGATTCTGAACAACTCTTCCTAGTTTTTGAAAAAATCTAAAAAACTTCATTTTTCAATCTATTTAAGAGAAGGCGACAAAGTTAAAAAAATTTTTCGAAAACTAGTAAGAATTGTCTAGAGGAGAATCATGGTTTACATCAAACTATAACATTTTTTCGATTCACTACGAATATTTTCATGCTTTTTTCTTAGTTGAAATTTCAAAAAATAGCTAAAAAACGGAGTTACTCAACTTGCTGAGGTGAAAAGTAGTTGTTTCCTTCAATCAAGATTTTTGTCGGAAACTTTTTTTAAAATGTTTTCTCATCACCTTCTTAAATATTAGCAATCTTTCGAAGCGCGCTCTAAGCTTTAAAGTCTGGTCGCCTCGACCTTCGACACCTCGAAAAAGCGTCTTTTAAACAAGTATTTTTCACAAAAAGTCAAAGGTGAATGAATCATACAATAGGATAGAAGCCTCTACCTTCATTTTTATATAATGCAAACGTTAAAGTTTTATGACAAGAGATTGCCCAAAAAATCAATAATGACAAAAATTCTAATAAAATATTACACAACTAAATAGAAAATTTAAAAAAAATCAGAACGAGTCATGCATTCTTGAGCAAAGAAAAAATGCATTCATTGATAATGACAAAAATTTTAACCAAAAATTATACTAATCCTATTAGTAAGTTGTCATTCATTAATCAAAACAACTTTCCTTTTCAAAAACTTATTTGACAAATTTCTAAAACATTAACTTTTATGCAAAAATTGATTCGTCATTGTTCGCTATCTATTTTTCTCATTAAAAAAGGCCCTGAATGCGTATCTAGGGAAAAGACGAGCGTGAATGCCAAATTGAAAATGTCCATCAACTGCCGACAAGTCAAGAGATAATAATGTAAATTTTAGAAAAAGAAAAAATTAAGGATTAGTATTTCTTTTTTGTACTAATGATTAACTTTACTTGATTGCACGAATTTTTGCAGAAATATTTTTTCTTATAACTTTTACTATTCCTTATAAAGTCTAGGCAATTTTAACTAGATCACAATTATTTTAAGCGTTTTTCAATAATTCAAAATCATCTTAAGGCCGTTTCATTATGCGAAAAAGATCTTATTGCAATTTTCGCTGTTCAAAAAACCTCTTCTTTAGGCGATTTCCATTAGCTCAAAAACATCCTTATGTGATTTTCACCACTCCAAAAAACGTCTTTAAGCTATTGTATCTTCTTTAAGTGATTTTTACTTGTCTAAAATCAGACTATTAAAAATCACTAATCCAAAAGCGATTTTCACTAATCTAATTTCAGACAAGTAAGAATCGCCTAAAAAAGATTTTATATAGATAAAATAGCTTAAAGACTTTTTTCAGAGTGGTGAAAATCACCTAAAGACGTTTTTAGGCTAATGAAAATCGCATAAAGAGGTTATTTAATAGCAAAAATTGCAAAAAAGATCATTAAAATGGTCTAAGTCATTTTGAATTATTGAAAAACGCTTAAAAATAGTTTAGTCTAGTGAAAATTGCCTAAAGACTTGTTGAGGAGTAGTAAAAGTTGCAACAAAAAGATTAGAAGAAATATTTCTGAAAAAATTCGTGCAAAAGCAAATAATCATTAATACAAAAAAAAGAATACTAGTACAAAAAAATTTGCGAAAATTAAAAGTGCAGTAGGTGTCTTTTTGATGATTAAACAATTTTACGCAATTTAGTGAACTGTACCTTTAAGTTTGTTTAAAAATATACGAAAGAAAAATGATTTATAAAACTTGATTACAAAGAAAACTTTTCACGATTTAAAAAAAAACTCGCTTTGAGGAAGTCATAATCAGATTATATAACGTGTAACTTGACACCAGTATGAAAATATTCTTTAACAACTAAACTATTCAACAGATCAATAAGGAGAAATTTGGATAAAATTCAACAAGCTACTCAAAATAAAAAAATCTAAGATTAAAGAAGAGGAATCCTAATTATTCCATTCAAAATAAAGAATTGATTTGATCTGGCCGCTGCTGTCTACCTGCCGACTGGCTTGTTCAATGAAACATGCATATTCCAGCAAGTCAAAAATCTGAACCGGACTAAAAAGTCACTACATGAATTTATTGAATAAATAGGATAGCGGCAACCAATAATCGAATAACACTCAAAATAGCAAAATATATAAAGAGAAGAAAAATACTAAAATAACAAAAAAGAGAAACAAAAAAATTTCAAAGATATATAACTTTTGAACGTACTTAATTTTCTAAACGTGAAACTTTCTTGATAACAATCATATATTTCTAATGTAAAACTTCATTACTCCTAATGAACTTAATGTATGAACATTTGGAGCTATTGTGAATCAAGAGGGGTCACCCCAGGATCAAAAATCAAAAAAATTTTTAATGACATATTTAGGGGTAGTTTTATGCAAAAAATCGATTTCCCGCATTCTCAAAGCGTGAAAACCTTTGTTTGACCCTTAAAAATCAGCAAAAAATTAAGTTTAAAGTCAATAAATGTAAAAATATGGGTAAATACGTATTTTTAAGGGTTAAACAAAGGTAGTTTTCATGCTTCGGAAATGTGCGCAATCGATTTTTTGCATAAAATTACCCTTAAATATGTCGTTTAAAAAATTTTTCGATTTTTAACCCTGGGATGGTCCCAGGGTACACAATAGCTCCGAACATTTTTTATTCCTCACCCAAATATTTTACCAATATATCCCATCAAATGGCGTTACCCGAACATTCCCCCTCCACATCACATTTCTCCCACCAACTTGCCTTATGCATGAAATTCGCATATTTTACAAGTGAGGTAAAACTTCGTTGGAGAAATGTGAAGTGGGTAAAATGTTCCGTGGGGCAGTTGGGATGGCGCCCATCAAATATAACTCACATTTTAGGTGCAACTACTCGTTTATGAATTCCGCATACTAGGAATAAAAATAGTAACATTAGAAAGCTACAGGTAAATAATGGATGCTTTGTTAAAGATTCCCATAAGGAGATCTAAAAAATAAGATTTACCAACACAATTGCCATAGCTGACTGAAATATGGTCATTTTATAATTTTTTAGAAAATTTTCCATATTAACTTGGAATTCTAACACTACATTTAGATGGGACAAGAAAGAGTAAAATTCCTATATTTCCGGTAAAATGTAGAGGAATATGAGATCGCATAGGTGAACGAAGCAACTCCTCCCCCACTCCCACACGTACAAGCGGCCCCCAAAAACTAGTGCTGGGTCGAAATCTTCGAAATCCAAATTTTCGAGTTTCAAATTTCGCAAAATCGAGGTAAAAAACAAAATTTAATCAAATTTCCACCAAAAAATTTCCATGTGTTAACAAAAATCGCCATTTATTAGCAAATAATACAATTTTTTACTAATTTTTATCAAAGAAAATTTCAATTTTTGATTATTTTTGACAAAATTCGCCAAAAATTTTCAATTTTTTGACAAAGAAGTAGAGTCACAGAAAATTTTTTTAGAAAATGCTCATTTTTCAGCTGAAAATCAGCTCAGAAAGATTACATTTTGTTGTTTAAACAAATGGAAAATGTGATCCATTCGGTGAAAAAATAGGAAATTTTGGTCTTTTTTAGTGAAAAAAGGAGACAATGTTAGTTGACCGGAAGAAAATGACGAGAATCATCCTATCAACATATGTGCAAAAAAACTTACAAAACGAATAGATGGATCAAGAATCCAAAAATATGCGCTGTATACGGTTGAAAGAAATACAATAACTAGTATAGCTTAAAAAATTTTTTAAAATTATAGCAAAACTTTAAAAACTTACTTCTCCATTTATATGCAGTTGGTTGCATTGATCCAATCACTTCCGTGAGTCGTCGTTCAAAGAAAATCATGTCTAAAAAAAATCTTTTATCAACAAAATACAACACTGGGATCCCCCTTATGTTTTGACCGGCCGGCCAAAAAACATAATGGTCTAATAATTTTTATGGAGGGAGGAGTCAAAAAAGCTTCCAGAAAAAAATCCTAATGCCCTTTTGTTGATATCAGAGGGCAAAAGTTCGGGGACACTACCCCTGTCGGGTTTTGCATTTATTATATTGAAAACATCGAAAAACGCAAAATCCGACAGTGGTAGTGTCCCCGAATCTTTGTCGGTTGTCCCTGAATTTTTGTCGATCTGTCTCCAAACTTATTCCCCCTGATAGTTAAATTACCTTCACATGCGGATGAAGTCTCCTCCATATTGTTGATCAAAATTCAATAATGTCGTATTCAAGTCGGTTTAATCAATTTTCTATAAACAAAGTAAATTTTAAAGAAACATAAATGAGAAAAGGAACAAAATCACATGTCGAAATAATATAGAAATTTGTCCAATATTTCCTCCAAATCTCATTACTTAATTTTTAGCTATTTTGTTACGATGTAAAAATTTTTATATTATCATGAGGAAAGGAAAGTTAGAGGACTCGGAATTGTCGACCGGCAAAAATTTCAAAAAATTTATTTTCTTGTAAGCATATGCTATTAGCATTAATTTCAGGGGGTGAGAAAGTTCGGAGGCTTGGTACTGTTGATCGGCAAAGTTCGGAAACGGTCTCCTCTATTTTTTCAAAAATTTTGGGCAAAACCAGGGGATGAAAATGGGTCCGGGACCCAAATGGGTCATTGAATTCCGGACCCATTGTGGATCCGGGGTCCTAAAAAGTTGGGTCCCTTTCAGGCCCTGGGCAAAGCATTCAATAAGAGTCCAAGTAGCACCGAAAATTTTAATGGGTAATTACCCTCCCTCTGGGTACGGCACTACTCCGAACTTTTGCCGGTTAGCAATAACGAGTCTCCGACATAGGTGTTCACGCACCGGGGGTTAGAAGATCATTTACGAAGTTGATCCTAGACGACCCGGTCAAAAAATGAATTTTGCGTTCCAAATACGAACTTGGTCGTAGTATAAAATAATTATAAAATGAAAAAGAAATTTTTCGATTTCATAAAATTTTCATCGATAATTCATTTTTGTATACAAATTTAAGGGCTGAATCAGCAATGCGATGATGCCGCAAGCAAACATGCGAAGTATCCAACAAATAAAATAGTATAATTTAAAGAAAATCAACTCAGTAATCAAATCTAATTTAAAATTTTCAAGCAACAAATAAAAATTGAATCTATATATGCGCATAACAAAAATTTTTTATGTTTCTTTGTCAATTTTTGATGATGTTCTTTTTTATTACTACATTTTAAACATGTAATGTGTGTATGTTTGTCCAGACGATCTCGAGAACGTTAGATTTAAGACATACACAATAACGGGACGGAACGAACAAGAACGGGACGATCGAACGGGAAGACAAGAACGAGAAGAATTTTTTCTTCAGATCTCAGCTCCTTTAAAGGGGGGACCATTTATATACCATGTATACCGAAATCGCGTATTTCGTTAAAATGTAATAATCGATCAAAATTTGACATGCATATAGGTAAAATTTTGCGGGGAAATCCAATGGCGGTGTTATTTTTCCAAAATTCTCTATCCTAGAGGTTCCCCATACTGAAAAACGGTTGAAAACTAAAAAAATATTCTAGCCCTCATAAAACATAGATTTTTAGACCCCCAATAAAACATAAATTTTCGAAAAAAGCTCTAAACGACTTCTTTTTATCCTGTTTTTATTGTTTCTAAGCCGAAAATGATCATAGAAAGCACTTTTCTAGGGTAAATTGGTGTTGGAGAATCGATTCCCAATGTTATTTTTCGGTTTTGACATCATCCGAGGGTGTTTTGGGCGCTTATACTAAAAATTGAGCTATTTTCGGGTATAAAAACAACTATTTCACGCGAAATGAAAAACAGAAAGATTCAGCATGGCCAATTCTAAAATTATGAAGTAATTCAAAAAATTACGAAAATTGAGCGAAAAAATTGAAATTTAATGAAAAAACACTCAAAATTCAATTTTTCGACCTCTAGGATAGAGAATTTTGGAAAAATAACATCGCGATTGGATTCCCCGCAAAATTTTACCTATATCATGTCAAATTTTGATTGATTATTACATTTTAATGAAATTCGCGATTTCGGTATATAAATTGTTCCCTTCTTAGGCCCGCCACTAGCTGACGCTAGCAGCGTTGTAACGTCGTAATGGCATTTTTCAAACCGTCGTAATTCAGCTTTGCCTTATCCGTTTTCGGGGATCTTGGTGTCATTTTTGTAGAACTAAATCTCCTGCATTGCTTGCGTCAGGTTTTTCCGTCGCACTAAGCATTTTAAGTCATCGTGATGAGTTCCTACGACGACGACATAAAATTTTTTTAAAAATTCAAAAGTCGTCGTCGTAGAAACTCATTACGACGACTTAAAATGCTTAGTGCGACGGGAAAACCTGACACAAGCAATGCAGGAGATCTAGTTGTACAAAAATGACACCAAGGTCCCCGAAAACGGATAAGGCAAAGCTGAAATACGACGGTTTGAAAAATGCCATTACGACGTTACAACGCTGCTAGCGTCAGCTAATGGCGGGCCTTAGAAGGGAGTGCAAATTAGGGCACTAGAAGTTTCCTTAAACTTACAAAACAATGCTCTTACGGAAATGTCTTACGGAATTTCCTTACGACGGAAACTCCTAGTGCCGTACTTTTTGTGTTATTAGTTAGTACTCATGAGTACTATTGAATGTTAAAAGAATTTTTACGAAAAAATTTTTTTAGACCCATCGTACTTAAAAAATACTTAAAAAGTACGATAAAATTCGCTTATTTCGTCGTACTTTTTAAATACGATGAGTCTAAAAAAATTTTCATAAAAATTCTTTTACCATTCGATAGTACTCACGAGTACTAACTAATAACACAAAAAGTACGCGCACCCTAAAGGGGTAATTTATGATTTTCCAATTACTATGGCACTTATTCAGTTTGTGGCTCAACATTGAAAACAAGCGAAAAAACATAAGGCCCCCTTATTTTTTTTTGCGCTTCGGCATGAAATTTGTTTTGCCAATCACGATATACTTTTGGATGACCGGCAACACAAATTTTCAAAAAAAAATTTCAGCATAATCTCTTCAAACGCGAATAAAAAACCTAGAGAACGTGCTAAGCGTATTATTTGTTAATAACTGTTAATTTTTGCTTTTTGTAGAATGACTTGTAACATTACCGTTATAATTGGTTCAAAGAAATTGGATGTTAGTGTTTTATCGGAGTCTCCTTCAAAAGGCTCAGATAATGTTCCAAGCGAAGGTACTTCAGTATCATCAGAACCAGCTGTATTGAAAACAATTGGAGAATTGCGAGAATTTATCCATGGAAACTCTGATCTGGATGGAAATTCTGCAAAGTTGATTTATAGAGGTTGGTTTACATTAAGTAGTAAATCCATGGGCTGTCGTTCACGCGTTTCATTGGCGCACCTGGGGTTCTCTCCTCTCCCAAGGCCGAAAAAAATATAAATTTTACCTAATGGTTTCCCTTATATTTTGCCCAAACTTTTTGAAAAAAATCATAATGGTCTCCTGATGATTTTTCACCAAAATTGACTAAAAATTTTTTCAACAAAAATGACCAAATTTCTCCTTTTTTACCAAAATTGGCCAAGTTTTCTCTTTCTTTTGTCGCTCATGTTGAGCCAAAAAACCGTACTTTTGCTTTTTGGTGAAAAATTTTTAAATTTTTTTCAAAAATCATCTATAAAGGGTATATTTATGCGAGAAATCGATTGCACGCATCGAAAAACCTTGAAAACGCATCCCAGACTATGAATTTTTGGAATTAATGCCGAATGTTGGGATAAGTTTTTATTGATTTTTATTTGCAAAAAATAATTTCAATAATCTCCTGTAATACTTGAAAATACGACAATTTGATATTTTACGGTCTTGAAAGCGTTTTCAAGGTTCTTTAATGCGTGTAATCGATTTCTTACATGAAAATACCCCTAGGTGATTTTTGAAAATTTGTTGAAATTGATAAAAAACGCAAAAGTACTGGTTTTTGGCTCATTCTGTAGTTTAAATTTCATAAACAATCATTGATATTTAGGAAAGTATATGGGCCATGAGCCAGACGAATCTCTCGAACTCTATCGATTTAAACCAAACGACAAAATAATGGTTATGGGACAACCAAAGCCTGGCATGAAGCACGAACCGAATCCAGGATTGGAAACACTTATGAATTATGAAAAGAAACATCTTGTTCCACTTAATAAAACTTATGAAGAACTGGATAAGGATCTTACCGAATTAGAACGAAATTTTTTAGAAGGTGTGTTTTGTGGCCTGTTGCTAAACTCGGAAAATGAAAAACGGAAAATTTCGGTATTTTTTGTTGAAAATTTCCGTTTTTTAAACCTATTTTCCGTTTTTCATAAAAATATGACAAAACGAACTATCAAAATCCATAGTCAGTTTTCCATATTGAAGGGGGCGGGCTATGAATTTTGATAGTCCGTTTTCCATTTTCCACACTTTTTATGGAAAACGGAAATTTTGCACACAAAAAAACAAAAATATCGAAATTTTCCGTTTTCCGAGTTTATCAACAGGCCTCTAGTTTTAATTAAAGGGTGTGTTAAAGCCGTGATCACTTTTTTAAATGTTGATATTTGATTATAGAAGTTAATTTTTGACATTTCTAGGGTTTTTCTTTTTGCCGAACAAGAATCCGCCATTATTTTTTCTCCTAGACCTCGAGAATACGATCTAAAATGGCTTACAAAACAGATCTTTTTTTGGCATTTTACCCTCGGGGAGTACCTTTCCGTGGTCAAAAGTTCTCAAAATCGGTTGAAATTTAGTATTCAAGGGGAGGTGTTTCTACATGGTCAACACGAATCCGAAGGAATTTTTTTATTTTGACCACGGAAAGGTACATCCCTACGAGGGTAAAATTTCAAAAAAAGATCTGTTTTTGTAGTCCCGAGGTCTAGGAGAAAAATAACGACGGATTCTTGTTCGGAGCATAGCAAAATCCTAGAAATGTCTAAAATTTCGTCAAAAATCGACTTCTATAGTCAAATATCAACATTTAAAAAAAGTGATAACGCTCCCTGTATTTTTGAAGAAAACGAAAGCAATCCATTTCTAGCCAAAAAATAAAGCCATGTTTTTAACCTATAAAATCCATTTCAGGACCTGCTTTAATGGAGATGATAAAGCGAA
>JAQGBS010000562.1:0-20549 GCA_034698545.1 Acrobeloides obliquus
TTCTAAGTCTTCTTGAAGTCTAAATTAAAAACGGACAGCACCTTCTTGCAGTAAAGTGGGGTCGAGGAATCGATTGCTGTCGTTATTTTCCGGTGAAAAAAAATTGTTTTAGGGATATTTTGGCAAAATCCACATTTGGTACCACTATGTTCATGTCAAAAAAAGTACTTGTGACGGTTCTCAAAATTTTGCTTTTGCTTCCTACATATCAGGCTCGCTTAGATCTATGCTTGTGCAAAAAATTAAAGAATATTACCTTATAGTTTAGGAGATAGAGCATTTTTGTGAAATTTTTAGGGTCAAAAATCGGTTTTTCGAGTATAAAAATGCCTTCATGAGGTCGCCGACCGTCGTTTTTGGCACTTTTATTCACAAATTGGGATCGAGGAATCGATTGGCGTCGGTTTTATTTGAATCGGAGTCGATCATGAAAAATTGATTTTTTGACACCCCCACCCACCAGGTCCACAGGGGTGGTGTTTCAAAATTTTTCTCTCTCTATTCGTGATCAGGGACCATATCCTATCGATTTTATTGGAAACAAAAAAATCCCTGACCCTTGACTCGCCGGCCCGGTGATCCTTACAGAGACCGTGTCTTAAATAAAAAAATCAATTTTTTGCAGAAATAAATAATCACGGCAAAAATATTTGCTAGAGCTGGGAGTAGAACTCTCGACCTTAAAGGTTCAAACCCAACGCTCAACCAATGCACCAACAACAACGCGACTATTTATCTATCTTTAAGCACACAAATACAGTAAACATGTCCGAAATTGAGCGATTTTTAGTTTTAAAAAAATTAAATTTCTATTTAAAATTTTTATTTTTTTGAAAATTTTTAAATTAACTTTTTTATATGAACAATTTTGAATATAATTTTATTCAGACTTTAGAAAACTATGATAAAAATCTTTTTGATCCCATTGTTTACAAAGTGATCAATTTGGTAATACAGAATTTAGTCATTTTCCACGTGATGTGCCAGTCTCTATATTTAACCCATAAATCCAAAGTCAAAGTACACCTCAAAAGTACGAATCCTTTGATCAACTTTTTATTTATTTATTTAATGAGTAGCACTAGACTAACACCTCCACACAATTGGCATCATCCAACGTGACCTGGCTATTTTCCGGTCATGGTGTCAAAAGCATCTGAATCATCCATCAAAAATCGTTATTCAAGAGAAAAAAGTACTCGGGCAACTATAAAAAATGTGAACGCTCAGAAATTTACATGTCAAAGTAGAGAAAGGTGTGACGCGAACTTGATCTTTAGGCCTAAAACAAATGAAAGCGATAGATTCGGATATATCAACCAGATGTGCAATCAAACAGTCGAGTGAAAAGTAGGGGGTGTAGATGGGTTTGCTCGGTCGAACCTTTTGATACTGTATTTTTATATAGTACTAGAGGCCGAGCGCTAACGTTCTTGGGGTTTCTCCGAGCGGAACTCCCGAGCGACGTTCCCCGTTTTTCTTTCTTCGTTATTTTACTCTGGAATAAAATTTCACTTTTTACATAATTTTACTCCAGAGTACAATAAAAAAAACACACAAAAGTGAAATTGGTGCCAATCGTCTTCTCTCATCGTCCCCAACAACTTTTGCAATGGCACTCAGGGTTTAAATCTAACGTTCCCGAGATTGTCTGGGCAAAAAACAAACTCACAGACAATCATTATACGTTTATAATAGTAGGTTAGAAAATCATCATATACATATCATTTCGCGATTGGGCCCCTGTGAATTTTTATCCCTTTGTTAACCTTCTGTGTTAATCTTGTATTAGTTGGTACCACTTAGGTCAAAATTGAAACATAGCATCGGCTTTATGTTCTCAGGATGCATATGATAAATAAATTAACCACATTAAAAAATTTTTAGGGTATCATTTTACTCAACTGTCCATGCGTTTATATTCTATCACTATAGCTTTATTGATTATTTGTGAGCTGTTTCCATCCATAAATGGCTCTAAAATTCATATCAAAAGTAAGATTTGCATGATATAAATTTTTTAAATTTAAATTTGTAGACCATAAAAAGGACTTAAACAAAGTTTCTAATGCCCATGAAACAGCAATGTCGAATCATCAGCTAGAGACTGCAAACTCAAAAATTGAGCATACAAATGTAAGCTTTCTAAAAGAAGATATGAAAAAACCATATTGCTTTTAAAATTTTTCATTTGACGAGTCCAAAAACGAGACAAAATGTTAATTTTGATAAAAAAATTTTGTCTAACTTATTTTTTGAACTCGTTAAAAAATGCAAATGTTTAAAAAGAAGATTTTTATCATAAAAAATGTAAAATAATTTTTTAGCAAGAAATTTCGAACCCCATCATACGATTTGGAAAACGCTCAACTGAATCCATGAAAACACGATCAACGAGATTTCAAATAAAAAATGCTTGATGTCGTGGAGGCAAAAATTTTCGTGCACAGACTTTTATAAGCTTATAATCCTTAAGTTGATGTATATGTGTTTTTTTCAACAACTTATAAAGTGTTGAAAGAACATTTATTTTCTAGTTATAACTAGAGTATAGTTCTTTTTTCGTCAAAGATTTTTTTATAAAATTTGTCCGATTGAATCAGGAATTAAAAGAAAAAGTGTTTATTAAAACGAAAAAAATTTAAATTCTTTTGAAAGAATTTTAAAATTTTTCGTAGAATTTAAATTTTTTTCGTTTCAATCAGCAATTCTTCTTTTAATTCCTGATTCAATCGGAAAAATTTTATAAAAAAAATCTTTGACGAAAAAAGGACTATAATATCCGGTCGGCTAACCGGAAGAATTTTGACTGAATTAACCGAAACCGGATACAGTAACCGATCGGTTAATCCGTTCTAAGCATTGGATAAAATGGCATTTTAAACATTTTTCAAAAATTCTAATAGTCCCCCATTATGATTTTTCACCAAAAATGTCCAAAATTGATCAAATTTTCACTAAAAATCTCCAAAATTTTCAATTTGTCATAAAAATTTATCACATTCGAAAAAACAATGGCGTAGCTGGGTAAGTCAATGATTCCCCTTTCCTTCCATTCGGCCCGAGTGACCGAAAAAACGTAATGGTTCCCCTTATGTTTTTAACCAAAATTGTTGAAAATTTAAAAAATCCTATGGTCACTCATTGCGGCAAAATTATCCAAATTTCCCATTTTTATCAACAATATGAAAAACCCCTGGATACAAAAAATCATCTAGAAAATTTTAAAATTCGATTTTTTTAACCCCTTGATTCTCTCTTACAGTAAAAATACTGTAAAGGGGGATCAAGGGGTTAAAAAATAGAATTTAAAAAAAATTTCCAGCTGATTTTTTGTATCCAGGGGTTTTTCGATATGGGGAACTCGAATATGAAAGAATTTTTTGTTTTGATCACGGAAAAGTGGAACAAATCGACCGTTGTAGAAGTTCCGTTGTGGAAATTCCGTTGTGGAAGTTAAACGAATTTTTACAATAAACGAATTTTTAAAACAATAAACGAAATTTAGAACAATAAACGAATTTTTAAAATTTTAAATTCATTCATAAAATTTAGTTATTTAAATTGATCCATAGCCAAACGATATTGTTGACGGGGTTCATCCATATTCAATTCTATGAATTGTCGCATTAAATTATCGATCCCCTCAAATTTATATTTTCGATTCAATTGATCGACTAAGTCACTTATCTATAAATTTAAATTTTACAAAAAGAAAAATTTGCAAACCGATTTCACAGCTTTTTCGAATTCCGACCAATATTTCTCTAGTAGATTCTTTTGTGATTTTGCAAGAAAAATATTTTTGATTGCTTCCGGATTATAAGCATTTTTCATCTCGTTCAAAGGATCTATCATAGTAGTGAGAGCATTCCCCCATTCATTCAAAATTTCGTACCATTTAGACGCGAGATTGAAAAAGGTGTTGTTGATCTCCCATTCTTTTTCGATTTGTTGCTTCCAATTTCTCGCATCATTACGAGTTTTTAAAGCTTCGTTCCGTGCAAAAATCTTTTCGCTTTTTTCGAAATTCTAAAATTTTTGAATCTTTATTTTTTTTTAAATCTACATGAGTCATTTTCATCCGACTACTTGTTTCTTCAAGCTTGTGCAACTTTTGCACTTGGTCTTCTAGAACATTAAATTCCAACTCGGTTCGGTTAATCCTCGTGTCAATTTCTCGGAGAAGTTCATTAATGTCTTTTCTTCCTTCTAGAACATTTTGAATAGCTTTTTGAGCATGAGTTTTGGCTTTTGTTGCGACGCGACAATTCTTTTCGAGCATTTTTTTAATCTTTTTAATTTCATTGATAGCCGAGTCGATATTACGATTACGGACTTCTTTAATATAGTCATTATGAACCTAAAAAATGTATGATCGTTAATAGGGATGTTCAAGTGACAATACAAAAAATAGGGACAAGAGACAAAAAAGTGGTTTTGTCACCATTGTACCTTTAAGAAAAACGTCGAAATTAATTTTTTCGATCATGATAATGGTTGTTTAACACTTAAATATCATAAATTCGAAAAGAGACAACGGTTGTCACTTTTTAGAAAGACAATGTGACAACGGTGTCACTTGTATAGAGACAAGGTGACAACGTTGTCACTTTTTTACAAAACACTAGAAATTTGTTTTTCGCTCAATTATATGCAACTTTTGATCATTTCTAGCACGTATTTTTTCGGTGACAACATTGTCACCTTGTCACCACAGGTGACAATCTTGTCACCATGGTGACAAGGTTGTCACCGTGGTGACAGCGTTGTCACCGTGGTGAATATGTTGTCACCGGTGACAACGTTTTCACCACCGTTGTCACCATGGTGACAAGGTTGTCACCACCGGATTCGGTTTCAGAATCTGAATTCGGAATTCTGATTCTCAATCCGGATTCTGAATCCAGATTCAGAATCCGGATTCAGAATCTGAATCCTGATTCTGAATCCAGATTCTGCATACGAATTCTGAATCAGAATCCGGATTCAGAATACGGATTCTGATTCTGAATCCGGATTCATAGTCTGGATTCTGAATCTGGATTCAGAACCCAGATTGAGAATCAGAATTCCGAATTCAGATTCTAGACCGAATCCGGTGGTGACAACCTTGTCACCATGGTGACAAGATTTTCACCTGTGGTAACAGGGTGACAATGTTGTAACCGAAAAAATACGTGCTAAAAATGATCAAAAATTGCTTATAATTGAGCGAAAAACAAATTTCTAGTGTTCTGTAAAAAAGTGACGAGTGACAATGTTGTCACCTTGTCTCTATACAAGTGACAACGTTGTCACATTGTCTCTCTAAAAAGTGACAACCGTTGTCACTTTTCGAATTTATGATATTTTAGTGTTAAATAACCATTATCATGATCGAAAAAATTAATTTCAAAGTTTTTCTTAAAGGTGACAAGGATTGTCATTGTCTTGTCACTTGGACATCCCTAATCGTTAATAAAACCAACCTTAACATATTCTTCGGACAACCAATACATTCCGGTTAAAAAAGAGTCCAGCTTGTCTTCTTCAGATTGATAAGTTGCCCTAAAAAATTTAATCCATACAAAAACATAGCGATTCAAAGGCCAAAAAGAGTGGCTTTATTTTTCTTTTTAGATTTATTATTTTTTTATTCTTTTCTTACTTAATTTCAACTTGATTTTGTAAAAAATCTGGTGGGCGATTTATATCAGGATTTGGCCGAAGAAAATCGGGATTATTGTAGTTATTAGGATCATCCATATTGTTGATGAAAGTTTTCAAAAAACTTGCCTAAAAAATGATAGTTTAAAATTTGGGAGCTATCCAAGTCGGGGGGGGGGGCGCAAATAATGTGAAAAAAATTTTTTCAAAGTGGCTGGAAACACTTCCTATAGTAAGAGTTAGGCGAAAATCACGATTTTGACCTTAAAAAAATCATTTTTCTCGTATAAAAACCTTGATTTTGACTATCTTTACTATTGATCTTCTCAGAAGGTGTTTATTTGGTAGGGACAGCTAAAATCAAGGTTTTTATACGAGAAAAATGATTTCTTAAGGTCAAAATCGTGATTTTCGCTTAATTCTTACTATAGGAAGTGTTTTCAACCACTTTGGAAAAAAATTTTTCACGTTGTTTGCGCCCCCCCCCCGTCTTGTATAGACAAAATTTGCAATAAGAAGTAATCAAAGAATATTACAAGTCAAAAAATGAATTAATCAATTTAATTTTTATCTTATATAAAAACTTTAAAAAATTATAACTGTGGTCAAGAAAGCATCTCGAAAAAATTTTAGTTGAAAAGATGAAGTTATTGAAAAAATGTATTGAGTTGATGCATAATTATCCTTACTTTTTCAAAAATTACCTGATTGATTTTTTGATCACAGCTCAGCGAAAATTAATCCGTATCTAATGATTTTGATGTGTTATTTTAAAGCTCGGAACATGCTCTTTAAAATGACACCAAAATAATTAGATATGGATTGATTTTCGCCGAGTTGTGATCAAAAAACCAATCAGGTCATTTTTGAAAAAGTACGGATAATTATGCATCAACCCAATAAAAAAATTTTTTACTTTTTAAAAATTCTACCACAGTTATGATAGTAAACAAGAAAGCATTTAAAAAAAAAGATTTAGTTTTGATCTTATAAAAACCTAAGACGTAAGAGCTTGAAATTTGGAAAATGTTTCGTCCATTCCACTTCCATATTCGCTTTCTAAGCGTTTAATTTCTTTCGTAATAGCTGTAGTCACTTCTTTCTTGACGGTATCGACATCTCGTATCATATCCTAAAAGTTATTTATTTGACATTTTATGCCAAAAATGGCAGTTTAACATTTCTGGAAATTAACCTTTCCGCAAAAAATAGTAAAAAAGTTACGGATCGAAAATTAACATCTGCAAACTTTTCTTTACGGATTTTTTGCGGAAACATTAATTTGCGAAAATGTTAAAGGGGAGGGATAAATTTGGCTGGCGATGGTCGGTCGGAAAAAAATTTTTTTTTCACCCATGGTGTATTTGAAGAAGTTGGTTGATCAGCAGCTCGAAATCTATCGATTTGTCTAGAAAAGTAAAAAAAATTTTTCCGACCGACCATCGCCAGCCAAATTTACCCCCCCCCCCCTTAAACGACCCTAAAAACTCACTTTATTCTTTTTCGCAAATTTTTGTGCTATTACAGAAAAATTTGGAGTGACAAATTTATGAGAAATAAATTTGTAAAGTTTAGCTGCATTGCATACTTGAATGGATATACCAATAGCAGACATCATGCGTCGGATTAACATTTCTTGATAAAACAATAATGTACTTTTGCTTTGTACTTTTTGCTAAAAAATGTTTAAGAAAAATGTTTTTTTGCTCACCGCCATTTCAATAAACATAGAAATATCTTCTTTCAACGGACCTTCAACTATGGCATGGATCATTTCAAAGAATTGTATCAGCTTTTGCCAATGTTCAGATACTTGTCCCATCTTTTCAATGCATTGCTCCAAAAACTTCAAAATCGAATCCAATTCAGCACTTTCTAGTTTCAAACTTTGAATGTCTGCAATAAGATTGGCTATTTCAAGTTCATTTTCTTGGATTTCTTTTCGAAGAATGTTGGCTTGTTCTTCTTGACTATGTAACATTTTTTGAGTCAATTCGATCCGACTCTAAGATTAAATTTATAAATTTTTAATATAATGTCTGTTCGCACGCCAAATACAGGGTTTCGGATTCACTGTATCCCTGCGTGGTTGTTCTTTGGCGGGAAAATTGTCTATGAAAGTCCATGAATGCGTGCGCAGGGATGCCATTATGGCAGAAAATTTTCACGCAGAAGAACAATTTTCCCGCTAAAGAAAGACCACCACGCAGGGATGCATTCGAATCCGAAACTCTGTATTTTGCGTGCGAACAGACTTTAAAAAATAAATTTTGTTAGTTTTAAAGTGAATTTTTTTAAATGAATATAAACGATGAAAAATTTTGTATTTATCATCAGAAGCTTACTAAATAGGCATCCGTCATAGACTGTGATAAACTTTTTTTATTTCTTGTGGGAGATGATGCTGGATGGTTGGGAATTGAACTAACCCCATACATTTGATTTATTTTATGAACTAGTTGTTCAATAATTTTATCTATGCGTATTTTCCATGACTGTAGAATAAGTTCGTCTATAGAATAAGATTCTTCAGACATAACCTTTTTTAGGAAAGCTAATAATTCATTAACTAAAACGCAAAATTAAGATTCTATAAGAAATGGCATACTTTCCGTTAGAATTTTGGAATCAATTTGAATTTTTATAGATTCTATAGCATCTTCGAGCCCATGAATATAAGAACCAAGAGTATCCTTTAATTTTTCTGGATCATCATTCATTATTGAACTTAAGTTTTTCAATAACAAATTGATTGAACTTATCTAAAAAACGTCTAATAACTTTTATACTTTTATACGCTAACACCTTTGCAATATTTAACATATCTTGTCCCATATCTGCAGATGATCCCAAATTTTCATGCGAGATATTTTGTTTTTCATCCTTTGTTACCAAACATGCAGTACTAGCTAATGCTGCAGGTGCATTTCCTGCATAGGCTACTGCCGCTACTATAGCTACTGAAGCTACTTCTGATAAACATTCCATAAGCGCATATTTGAACATATTATCGCCCATATTCTTCATTTCAGCCTATTTAGAGGTTATTAGTTTTGCAGGGGCTAACAAAATCTTACTTTATAATCATTATACGCCTTCTCGACGGCTTCCTTACGGTTCTTATAAAGTTCATCATTCATTTCTTTTTGTTTCTTTCTTACTTCTTCTTGTTTTTCAAGTTTATTTTTTAGGTTTTTGACTTCATCGAGTCGTTTTTGATCTTTATATCTGGCTCCAATTATTCCCGATTGAAGCTCTATCAACACCTAAAAACGCGATTTCTTTTCATAATAATTTTGGACTTACTAATTTTGCATCTTCAAATTTTTTAAGTACTTCTGATGTAAATGTTATGCATTCGGTCGAAGATCTTTCAATATGTGAAAGGACCATATTTAAAGCATTTTTTGCTTCGGGATCGCTAATCTGTAAAATATTTAATCAGAGATAGTGAAAAAACGATTTTTCAAAAAAATTTTGATTTTTGTTTAAAAATTCAAAAAAATGTTGATTTTGGATAAAAATGTCAAAAATTCTTCATTGGAAAATCGATAAAAATACGGAAAAAATATGTTTTTAGTCACCCGGCTTTATGCTATTTTTTACCGATCACATTTTTTACATTAATAATTTAATACCTTTAAAATTATATCATATGACACATCAAAATTTTCCTTCATTCCAGACGTTTTCAAAGCAAGTCTATTCATATTGTTCTCAGCTGACTGAAATGCGTTACCAATTTCGGAGGCAACCTAAATAATTTGTTTTTTTTTTAAATTATATTTTAAAGGATTTTTATGATAAAAAGGGTCTCTCCCTTTAAGGAGATCATATATCGGGAGGCAAAAGTTTCCGGATTTTCGAGTTTTTATAAAACGTCGTACTAAGTGTAAAAAAAACAAGAATTCGGCGTTTTATAAAACTTGAAAATCCGGAAACTTTTGTCGATACGTCCGAAAGCTTTTGACTCGCCGATAATATCGAAAGTGGCAAAATTGGATAAAAATTACTTGAAAGAGAGAAGCTTGAAGAGAACCAGGATTCATGAGATATTTAAAATTCTGTTGAGGAAGCACAAGAGAGGTATCTATAGTACTAGCCGCCGCAATAACAATATTTTCTACAAGTAATACTGCAAGTGGACCATGGTATAATAAATCTTGACTGGATGTTAATAATCCTTCAGTTTTTTTCTCGATCGCTTTTTTGATATTCTGAAAATTTCGTATTTTACAAGAAAATTTTTGGTCAGACTATTTTAGCTGCTATAGTAATTTAAAAAATTTGATTTAACAAAAACTTACTGCGAGAACAAGCGCCATGATAGTAAAAAGTAAACTATGTTTTTAAAACAATCTTAATCGAATAGAGTGCTGAGCATCTAGTCTTATCACCACTTTTATATGAAGAAAAATTATAAGAACTCGTTTGCATTTATTAAATATTTCGAAATATGGCGTCCATAAAATTTCGGGGAGAAGGTTTTTGGAAGTTGAGAAAATAAACTTCGTTCTATTTCAATCTTATAAACAAGAAATGAATCATCATTTTTATTTTACGATGTTTAATAAATAAACGATGTTTAATAAATAATTAATAAATAAAATTTCAATGAAATTTCTCAAATTATTAATAAATCTTTTGTTTTTCATTAGCAATTAATTAAGAAATAAAAAACGACTAAGTAACTTCATAAGTTTTTAAGATATTAACCAAAATGTATTCAATTTTCCATTTTTCAAATCAACTTCCAAAAACCTTCTCCAAACATTCCCATTCAATTCCTTAAAATTTGCGGCACAAAAAAGAGTACGTTTACTATCGATTGATTTTATGCCTCGCAGACAACAGACGATCAAAGAATAATCAATTTTGAAAAAACAATTGGAATGGTTTTATTTGGGATTAAATCTTGAATTTCGATCTGCAAAATACATTTTTTTATTGAAATTTGAATTTCTGTACATAAAAACTTTATAATTTGAAAAATATCCAAGTAAAAATTTTATCCTCAACAATAAAAAACAAATAATCACGACAAAATATGGCTTTTTTCATCACAACAAAATCAAGCTTCTATCACGATATTGTTCTAGCTAAAAATTTTTGTTAGCATTGTAAACTAGTTAATTTCTCAAAAGAAATCGATTTTTCGTCAATAAAAAAACCGTTTAAAAACGAAGTTAGGTAAAATTTTTTATCAAAATTAACATTTTGTCTAACTTATTTTTTGAACTTGTTAAAAAATTCAAATTTATATTCTATCACTATAGCTCTTTAAAAAGAAGATTTTTATCATAAAAAATGTAAAATAATTTTTTAGCAAGAAATTTTGAACCCCATCATACGATTTGGAAAACGCTCAATTGAATCCATGAAAACACGATCAACAAGATTTCGAATAAAAAATGCTTGATATCGTGGAGGCAAAAATTTTCACAAATTTGTGCACGAAAAAAGCTTATAAAAGTTTGTACAAACTTTTATAAGCTTGTAATCCTTAAGTTGATGTATATATGTTTTTTTTCGACAACTTATAACTAGAAAATAAATGTTTTGTCAACATCTTATAACTAGAGTATAGTTCTTTTTTCGTCAAAGATTTTTTTATAAAATTTTTCCAATTGAACAAGAATTAAAAGAAAAATTGTTATTGAAACGAAAAAAATTTAAATTCTTTTGGAAGAATTTAAAAAATTTTTCGTTTCAATCAGCAATTCTTCTTTTCATTCCTAATTCAATCGGATAAATGTTATAAAAAAAATCTTTGACGAAAAAAAGACTATAATATCCGGTCGGCTAACCCGAAGAATTTTGACTGAATTAACCGAAACCGGATACAGTAACCGATCAGTTAATCCGGTCTAAGCACTGGATAAAGTGGCATTTTAAAAATTTTTTCAAAAATTCTAATAGTCCCCCATTATGATTTTTCACAAAAATGTCCAAAATTGATCAAATTTTCACTAAAAATCTCCAAATTTTTCAATTTGTCATAAAAATTTATCACATTCGAAAAAACAATGGCCTAGCTGGCTAAGTCAATGATTCCCCTTCCCTTCCATTCGGCCCGAGTGACCGAAAAAACGTAATGGTTCTCCTTATGTTTTTAACCAAAATTGTTGAAAATTTAAAAAATCCTATGGTCACTCATTGCGGCAAAATTATCCAAATTTCCCATTTTTATCAACAATATGAAAAATCCTTGGATACAAAAAATCATCTGGAAAATTTTAAAATTAGATTTTTTTTAATCCCTTGATTTTCTCTTACAGTAAAAATACTGTAAAGGGGATCAAGGGGTTAAAAAATAGAATTTTAAAAAATTTTGGAAATTCTGTGTGGAAGTTCCTAGAGCCCCCAGGTGTGACCCCGTTTTAGTAGATCTCTCCACCCTTGGGCATTGTGTTTTACTTTTTTACCTTTGACGATTTACTTGCTGATTTTCACTACCGGGGTTTCTATGCAATATGGTTCCCGAAAATAAGGCAAAGATTTCTAGCTGTGCAATCTATAGTGAAATACACTATAATGTGCTATTTAGTGCCTGAAAACTTCCGCTTGGCCGTAAAAATTATCTATAACACCCCTACTTTATTTTATGCTTGGTCCCGGGCCAATTCGCGATGGATCAGGCATTTTTTCTCCCTCTGAAGTTCAATACCATCGATTTTACGTGTTTTTTTGAATTTTCTAACCTGACTAAAACCTGATTTGTAATACATCTGACAGAAAGAAATTTTGGCCGAAAAGATTATCTTGGGTGTTTTAGTGAGGTTAGAAAATTCAAAAAATACACGTAAAATCGATGGTATTGAACTTGAACTTCAGAGGCAGAAAAAAATGCCTGATCCATTGCGAATTGACCTGGGTCTCAGCTAACGTCGTAAACAGCTGACGAGCAGCCTTACTGTATCCAGTTTCGATTAATCCGGTTATTTTTTATCCGGTTTCGGTTAATTCAGTTAAATTTCTTCCGGTTAACCGACCGGATGTTACTCTAGTTATAAGGTATTGAAAAAACATTTATTTTCTAGTTATAAGTTGTTGAAAAAAATAAATGCCGGACAGTTGGTCGACTCGGTCACTTGATTGACCCAGACAGTTGGTCGACCGGACACTTAGCCGATCGGACAGTTGGTCGACTCGGGCCAAAGCCTAAGACCTAAGCCTAAGCTTAAGGCCTAAGACCTAAGCCTAAGGCCTGTCCGGTCGACCAAGTGTCCGACAACGAAAAAAATACATATACATCAACTTAAGGATTACAAGCTTATAAAAGTCTGTGCACGAAAATGTTTGCCTCCACGACATCAAGCATTTTTTATTCAAAATCTCATTGATCGTATTTTCATGAATTCAGTTGAGCGTTTTCCAAATCGTATGATGGGCTTCGTAATTTCTTGCTAAAAAATTATTTTACAATTTTTACGATAAAAATCTTCTTTTTAAAAATTTGCATTTTCTTTTTAAAAATTTGCATTTTTTAACGAGTTCAAAAAATAAGTTAGACAAAATGTTAATTTTGATAAAAAAATTTATCTAACTTCGTTTTTGGACTCATCAAATGACAAATTTTAAAAGCAATCTGGTTTTTTCATATTTTCTTTTAGAAAGCTTACATTTGTATGCTCAATTTTTGAGTTTGCAGTCTCTAGCTGACTATTTGACAATGCTGTTTCATGAGCATTAGAAATTTTGTTTAAGTTCTTTTTATGGTCTACAAATTTAAATTTAAAAAATTTATATCATGCAAATCTTACTTTTGATATGAATTTTAGAGCCATTTATGGATGGAAACAGCTCACAAATAATCAATAAAGCTATAGTGATAGAATATAAACGCATGGACAGTTGAGTAAAATGATACCTTAAAAATTTTTTAATGTGGTTAATTTATTTATCATATGCATTGTCTGAGAACATAAAGCCGATGCTATTTTTCAATTTTGACCTAAGTAGTACTAACTAATAGAAGGTTAACACTTCAAAGGGACAAAAATTCACAGCTTTCTCGACCCCTAGTACTATATAAAAATACAGTATCAAAATGTTCGACCGAGCAGTGCCATCCACACCCCCCACTTTTCACTCGACTGTTTGATTGCACTTATCCATCTAGTTGATATATCCGAATCTATCGCTTTCATTTGTTTTAGACCCAAAGATCAAGTTCGCTTCACATCTCTCTCCACTTTGACCTGTAAATTTCTGAGCTTTCACATGTTTTGATAGTTGCCCGAGTATTTTCTTCTTTTGAATCACGATTTTTGATGGATGATTCAGATGCTTTTGACACCATGATCGAAAAATAGCCGGGTCACGTTGGGATGATGCCAATTGGGTGGAGGTGTTAATCGAGTGCTACTCATTAAATAAATAAATAAAAAGTTGATCAAAGGATTGAACGTTTGAGGTGTACTTTGACTTTGGATTTACGGGTTAAATATAGAGACCAGCACATCACGTGGAAAATGAAATCCTGTATCACCAAATTTTATCACTTTTTTGAAAATTGGATCAAAATGACTTTTATCATAGTTTTCTAAAGTCTGAATAAAATTATATTCAGGCATTTCTCAAAAACTTTTCCCTTTCAACGCTGGTAATTTTACCCTAACTCAAAGATTACAATAAGATTTGCCACTTTTCAACAAAGATGTCCCAAATTCGAAATTACCCCCTCCTTTAAAGGTTTTAATTGGTGCAGGCAATTAAAAATTTTATTTTTTGCTTATTTTTCAAAACTGTCTTATTTTCATTCTTCGGACTTGGTCACTCTAGCATACAGGTTATATAAAAAGAGGCGAATTTTTTTATTATTCATTTTGGTTGCAAACCACTCATAGAAGATTTATTTCTCAAGTCAATGAAAATTAGTAGGATATAAAGGAGAAACCTGTTTAATATTTTTATCGCCTATTTTACGACTTTATCAAGAATATTCGAGATGTCGAAGAATTTTCTACCAATTTAATTTTTCTTATTTGAAGAAATTTAAAAGTTTAAAAATATAGAAAATTGTGGAATTAGCTATGGTAAACAAACCGACACCACAGCGGAAGAAAATGACTTTTTCGTAAGAATAATCTTTAAATACGACTTACACCATTTAAAGCTATCGCTAAGACGAGTAAAACAAAATATATAGAATCCATATTTTCAGCATGCATAAATGGTCGAGTGGTTAGGATTCTAGATTTGAGTTTATAGCCAATGATTCGAATCCCAGCCGAATTTAAAATTTTTTTCAAAAGTTAAGTAAATTTTATTAAAGGGTGGTCTTAAAGTTCCCGATCACTTTAAATTTTATAATTACACAAATTTCGAAAACATCATTGGAATTATAATATAAATTATTTTTGCACTTTTTTAAACATTCAATATAAGTATTTCATGAGGCTTTTTTTAGCAAAAATGACAGAATTTCGTTCAGCAATTGTGAACGAAGGTTATGAAAAATGGATATGGAGCGGTGGATTTCATCACGCCGGAAGAGTGGCCAGCTCAAAAAATGCATATATAAGTTGTTTTTTTATTGCTCCCACATTTCAAAAATTCGCCAAAAATCGAAAATAAATTTTTGTTCAGTAATTTTGTTTTCTAAAAAAATCCGGTGATTAGGGCGTTCGATTGAGCTATCGGGTGATGGAAACAGAGTTAAACTCGATTTTTGGCCAATTTTTGAAGTGTGGGAGCAATCAACCTATGCCATTCACCCTCACTGGTCAACATCCTCCCCCTACTGGTATGCAAGATAAACATTTCTTAATTCCATAAATCGGGGATTTTTAAGTCACCAATAGCTTTTTTTAAAGTTTTTGAAGCAATACTTAATTGATGAGTTGAAATGCAAATAAATTGTCCACATTTTTAATATTGGAATTCAGAAATTTTATGAGCTCCAATTTGAGAGGAAGGAATTTTGCAATAAATTTCTTTATCTGTCGAGTTTAATAAATCACAAATGAAGGACATTCGTTTGTAGACTTGGAATTTTGATGAAACTATACACAAATTTTCTTAAAACAAAACCATATTTATTTTTTAATCATTAAAGGGACGGTGCACGCCCTAACAATTTTGAAGAACAGAATTTCGATCTAATTGCAATTCAGAAACATTTTGGTTGCTTTTTTCAACTTTTTACTTTTTTGAAAACATTTACAAATTCAACAAAATTGCCTGAATTGAAATTAGATTTAATTATTGGCACGAAAATTTGTTCTTCGAAATTGTTAGAGTGTGCACCGTCCCTTTAATATGGCCTTTTTTCAGAAACTAAATAGCACCTTATAATGTATTTTACTATAAATTGCACAACTAGAAATCTTTTCCTTATTTTCGGGAGCTATCCCGCATAGAAAACCCCCGCTAGTGAAAACCAGCAACTAAATCACCAAAGATAAAAAAGTAAAACACACATGCCCAAGGGTGGACCCCCTCCCCATAGTAATGTAATTGGTAAAAAATACCCTAACGTAACTGGGGTCGGATTTTAGTCAAACGTCATGTAATTTTTAACAATTTATTGAAAATTTTTCGAAATTTAGCATATTGGGCTTGGTATATTTGTACCCTAGTTTTTAACTTATAGCCATTTTATTTTTAAAAAACGGTTATCTTTAGATACTTTTAGTGCTTTAAGCCGCCTAAATCAATGTTAACTTAATTCGTTTTGTCTAAAAACGAGTTATTTTACCGTTTTGTTACAAGGCGAAAAATTTCCGATCATTTGTGAGCAATTTTGACAAGCTTAGTTCTGGGTCCAGATTCGTGGTCAAGGTTCAGGTCAAGAATCTAATTTTTGAACACCTTTGTCAGATTTCCTTCAAAATGATCGGAAATTGTTCGCCATAGCTAAGATGGTAAAATAACTTAATTCTTTTTGTCTAAAAATGAGTTAACATTGGTTTGAGATGCTTAAAGCACTAAAAGTATCACAAAATCACGAATAAAATGGATATAAACCTAAAACTAGAGTACAAACATACCAAACCCAATATATGTTCCTAGGATCATATGCTACAACTTTTCTGGAGATCACTTTGGCTGAAAATGCTTAGAACAGTCTCAAAGGGATGATCTTTGTGAAAAGACCGGTCTCAAAATTCGAATTATTGCAAAGATTGTCGATTGTCTTTTTATTGAGGAGAAAACTTGATATATTCATAAAAGTATAATTGTATGACATTAACATAGGAGTTATTATCAGCGCAAACTTGTTTGAAGAGTTTTTTCAATCTCCCATAAATTTTTAACGTTCCCGAATAACGGAATAAAGTCTTAATTTTCACGTCTCATTGACCCTTGGAGAATATTCAGATAACCTCGCGAACTGGATTTCTTAACTTTTTATGACTCGAGTAAGAGAAGTTTTATAAACTAGTTTAACACCCGCAATATTAATTAAATTAGCACTTAAGCCAAACTTAACCAAAATGTTTCATACTATAGGCAGATGTCTTGCATATATTATAATATTAATTGTAATAAATAATATTTCATGTGTCAAGAAAAAGCTTCGTATACGAAAACTTCCAAATGCTATACCCTTGCCACCTCCTGATTTTTCTAGTGATGGAATATCCGGGATATCCTTACAGAAGCCTAGTCCCAGGACTGATCCGTCATACATGTTAGATATGACTCCAGTTTATGCTATGAACCCATCCTATTTTCATACAATAATTCCATATATAGATTCTACTTTTGACTCATATTATAATTCTTCCTATTTGGAATCATATTCTACGAGCCCGGTTTATCCAACTCCTATTTCTACCACGACGAGCCAGGTTTATCCAACTCCTATTTCTACCACGACTCAGGCACTTTCTTCCACGACTACTTATTATATAAGTCCAAATGTAATGTTTGAAAAAATGAGAAAAAAACTTTTTTAGACTCATGAATTTAATACTACTCCTTGGGATGCGCCAGCTTTGGCATCTATGGTTGTAGAGCCCGGTAAAAAGTTTATTTTATATCTCCCTCAATCGAAACGGCACGCTAGATATTAATTTAGGGGAGTCAGTGATGCAGTGACCCCTCCCCCCCCTTCTCCAGTACCGTAGCCAGGAATTAGGTTTGAAGGGCACGAACCAAAATAAATGTTTTTATTAAAAAATTGATTTTTTTTTACAAGAAAAATTGATTAAAAATGCTTAAAAATAGGAAAAATTTGTAAAAATTGAAATTTTTGAAAAAAATTTTTCAAAAATTGAAAAATAATAAGGGAGACCGTTCACGTTGGTGCGACGGACAAGTTTCTCAGATGCCCTTTAATTTTTTAACCAATGAAAAATTGAAAAAAGCCAGTTTTTCATTAAAAAATGCTTATTTTTTGTCAAAAATCGCTAGTCTATTTTTGCTTTAAAATGAGATTTTTGGTCCTATTTTTTGTCAAATGCATTCTAGTCCCCCCAATTCCCGAAATTTTTTTCAAAAAATGACCTTTTTCAAAAACCGTCCCCTTCCACTGCTCTTTAGGTTCCTCTTATTCAAGTACCACATGGAACATAGACTTTTTATTATTTAAATTTTAGGCATGTGTACTTTCCAACAATGTGACCCTGCTACTAATCAAATATTTGAAATACCAGTTCCATGTGGTTGCCATCCTGGACAAAAACCATTAGATCTCCCAATTCCAAAACTACCACTTCCAGAATGTTATATGAACAATGATGGTAAGATTTAAAATTTTTTAGACATATATAGGACCCCAGCCTCCCCAAATTTGTCAGATTCCATCGTAATTTGGTGTACCCCTAATGTTCTAAAAAATAGCTAAAAGTAAAAAAATGATATTTTAAATTTTTTCATGGGGGTTAAAGGGGGTAAAATTACGGTACGTCGGTAGCGAAAAAATTTTTTTTGAATTTTTGCAAAAAATGACCCTACTACCCCTAATTTTATGCGAAAAATCGATTGTGCGCATTCCCGAAGATTGAAAATGCTTCCATGACCCTGATTCAGGGAAATAAAAGTGTGTATTGAAGCGAAAATATTAAAATTTTCAAAAAAATTAACCCCCTAAAACGGAGTAAAAGACATTCGGAGCAAGAAAATCTGGAGCAACATTGCTTCGAATTTTCCTTTTTTAGTTTTTTTCAAATTGCTCAAATTTCCTGTAAATTTGAAAATTTGTTTGCTCCAGATTTCCTACTGCGAAAAAAGGAAGCAATTCACTGTTTCCCTTTTTTGCTCCAGATTACCTTGCTCCGAATGTCGCCTAGCTCCTAATTGCCTTTTGGGTATGATACTTCTCCGGTATAAAAATCAAATGTACGCAGCCCCAAGGGGCTACCTATATTATTTTTAGGCTATTTGTGTTGCGACAGGGAAATGGAACAAGTTTTAAACATGGCATTTATGGAATTTAAGGAAAGTCGATGCAATCGTCAGAACAGTGATAACTTGCAAACTCTTACTAATATGTGTCAGGTTGTTCACTTGAGCTAAAGTTTAAAGGACATATCACCTTGGACCAGTGTTCAAAGGCCCCTCCCCAAAATAGGAGAGTCGTGCTAGTTGAGATCCAAAATTTTTTGCTAGTTGAGTTTGGACCAAAAATATGCAAATCAAATTTTGAAGTCCAAAATTCCTGCCAAAAATGAAAATTTTATGAATTTTTGAAAAATTCATAAAAAAATCAGGGTTGAATTTTTGAAAAAAATTTCTGCTACAGGGGGTAGGTTATCGGGTATGGAGAATCATACCCCATACATTTTTTATTCGAGCTCTCCCTAAAAATTTTGCATTACAACGGTGTGAGTTGTCCGTTAGAGTCATACGTGCGAAAACCATGTGAGTTGTCCGGGTGCCAAAAAACCATAATTTATTTCGCTCGCAAATTTCTAGTTGACTTTGCCTGACCCTTGCTATTTTGTTAGGTAAAATAGCAAGGGTCAGGCAAAAAATTATGACAAAAGATGTATAATAACAAATTTAGAAACGCCTTGAAACGACGTTCCCTAATAAAACATTCGAAACATTCGTAGGCAGTGCCGATTTTGCTGCAAAAATGTATTTTTCAGGCGGCTATATGTGCAAAATACGAAGAGAGTGCAAGTAAATACAAGGTGGTGCAAAAAACCGGAAATTTGCGATTGTCCGAACAAATTTTCGCACAAATTTTTTCTAACAAGAAAGGGGGCAACAATTAATGACGCGATTTTCCAAAAATTCAACTTAGTTATTTTAGAAAAAATTTGTTGCGAAAATTAGTTGAAAAATCGCAAAATTCCGGTTTTTTGCACCACTCTTTATCAACTTTCATCGGCATGTAAAGCACGACAAGGGCGACAAGACAGGACTTTGTGATAGTGGAGGGTGAACTTTCAAAAATCGGAAAAATCTTTTAAAAAACCATTACATTTATATTTTTGTCACCAATTGCTGCGACAGAGAGGGCTGAAGCAAGGACGTAGCTGAACTCCCAGGTATGGGGGCACTTTTTTGCCAAAACGAAAAATTTGATGTTTTTAAAGGAAAAAACAAAAAAATAAGGTATTGTTTGTATAAACAATGTGAAATTTTTGATAAAAAATACTCTATTTTTTCAAAAAATTTTCAAAACATAAAGGGGACCCTTACGTTTTTTCCGGCCTTTGGGCGGAATGGGGGGGGGGGGCAGCTGTTCCTCCCTTACAGCTACGTCCTTGGGCTGAAGCCCCCTAGCCCCTCAATAAACAAAAACTTTGTTCTCTTGGCTACACTCCTGAGCGCGCCAGACGTTTCTTATACTCTAAAAACAAGTTTTTTAGAGTTTTCTCGTTACATTAAAATTTTTTCTTAATACTTATGATTAGGATTATTATGGCTTTTGCTTCACCCAATCAAGAAGATGAACCAGAGTCGCCAACCGAACCAACTAATCCACCTGATACACAGCC
>JAQGBS010000563.1:0-20545 GCA_034698545.1 Acrobeloides obliquus
ATGCGCGCAATCGATTTCTCGTGCCCGAAAACCCCCGAGTACCAAAAATCAGCCAATTTAGAGAAAAAAATTTTTTTGTCGAGATGCAGTCACGATTCTCACCCCCCCCCCCTTTAACGATAAGTCTTTATACGAAGTATTCAAATTTGGTGCTAGAATTTATTCTATATTATGCTTATGAAGAGTCCGCTTTTTATAACTTACATCATCTCGTTAAATTTGTTTCAAGGGTTGGCAATCAATTCAAGCGACAATTGTACTTGTAGTAAGGCGTTTAACATAAGGTATTTTTTATCTAATTTTTAATATCTAATACCGTCAAATGTTTATCCACAATAAAAAAAACTAAAAAAGGTTTAAAAAAGTGACCCCTAGTCACCCATTTCTTTTACATCACTTCCACCAATCAAAGGTGGAGATAGGCCCAACTTTGGGGAGGGGGTCCCCTTTTGTAATTTTTGGTAAAAGTAGCATTTTTATTCAAAAAATCGCATTTTTGGTGATTTTTGATGAAACACATTTTTAGTGTTTTTGCTCTAAAAACTCGAATTTAAATGCTTTTCAATCATTTTTTTCCAAAAAAATTGTTGCGTTCGAATGAGCCCTTGGGCGACTGATATGAATTTCAACTCGATTTTTGGCGAATTTTTAAATGCCTGAGTAAATTTTTGATCACTCTGTACATCTGAAATAACTTCGTCATTTTAATTTTAGTTCGACTGGTATCCAATACACAACATTCACCCCGACACCTGATCCAAACGGCTATTTTTGCCCCGTTCTAGAATGTAATTGGGTTTTCTATAATGAAATAACTCCCCGTCAAGTATTAATCTTGGGATTGGATGTTTCCAAAAATTTTTCTTCTCCACTTAGTTATCTAATAAATAACTGTCGAGATACTGAAGTGGGCTTTAATCTATTAGATGAAACTCTAACAACAACGTATACACAAGAAAGTCAAATATGCGTCAATTTTAGCGCTGGAAATGCTGCAATCAGTACTGAAAACATTTATTTTAAACTAACTTTTCAACTACAAAATACACGGCCTAGTTTTCAAGTAAGAAATTGTATAATGCTTCCAGGTGTGTCATAAGGGGCCATCTAGATATTACGTTATCATGTTGGAAGGAGATGAGCCCTTTCCAAAAAACGTTTATAACACTAGTGCAATTTTGAGGGAGTGGGTATAAAAATCCAAAAAAGTTGATAACTTAATATCTAGACAACTCCATCAGTCGGAAATTAATTCATGTTTTCGTGTCAATATCCAGGCTTTTCAAAAAATTGGAGTCTCAAAAATGTATCCTAATTTTAAAATGTTGATATTTGGCTATATAAGTTGTTTTTTTAACGAAATTTTCGACATGCCTAGGGTTTTTCTATGCGCTGAAACACGAACGATCTGCAGTTATTTTTTATGCTAGACCTATGGAATATGGCTTACAAAGTACAGGCTTTTTTGGAGGTATTCCATTTGTAGAGGTGCTTTCCGGTGGTCAAAATCAAAAAATTCCTTCGGATTCGTGTGTCGAGCAGCATTGTAATCCAAGTGAAGTTTTTGTTTCACTAGGAGTGAAAACAACTTCACTCCGAGTGAAGCAAAAACTTCATTTGGATGACAATGCTGGTGTCGAGATGCCTAGGGTTTTTCTAGGCGCTGAACATTATTGATGCTTCAAAATCTGTTACATGTTTTAAAACATGTAACATGTTTTTTGAAATTCTACGAAACTTGTTACACTTATTCGTTACTTTTATTGGCCTCGGATGAAGTAACTTTTTTAGTTATCGTGCGTAACAAGTTGTTTGGGAAAGTTTCGAGAAAAATCAAAATGTTTAAAACATATAACATCCTTGAAACTTGTTAAACATTTTGGTTTTTCTCGAAAATTTCCTAAACATCTTGTTTAGGGATGTTGTATCGGTATTAATATCGGTATAAAATTTCGGTATATCGATATAAATATCGAAAAAAATTTATATCGGTATTATATCGATACGAAAATATCGAAAAAATTTTATTTCGGTATTATATCGATATGAAAATATCGAAATCAAAAATATCGATAAAAAGCTGGTTCAATAAATTTAACTTATTGATCAATTTTTTAGCTTAATAATTTTAAATTTTATACAATTTTGGCTTAATACACCAATATTTAGACAATTTTGACTTAAAAATTGAAACTTTAAGCAATTTTTTACGTTGAAGAAACTAATATCGGTATAAAATTTCGGTATATCGATATAAATATCGAAAAAATTTTATATCCGTATTATACCGATACGAAAATATCGAAAAAAATTTATTTCGATATTATACCGATATAAAAATATCGAAATAATAATTTAATAATTTCGATACAACATCCCTAATCTTGTTACACACGATAGCCAAAAAAGTTACTTCGTCCGAGGCCAATAATAGTAATCCATAAGTGTAACAATTTTCGTAAAATTTCAAAAAACATGTTTTGAAACATGTAACAACTTTTGAAGCATCACTAGTGTTCAGCGCATAGAAAAACTCTAGGAATGTTGAAAATTTCGTCAAAAAACAACTTCTATAGCCAAACATCAACATTTAAAATTAGGATAAATTTTTGAGCCCCAATTTTTAGAAAAGTCTAGATATTGACATGAAAACATGAATTATGTTCAAAGAGACTGATTGGATCATATTCAGCATACATTCATGTCTAGTACCGAAAAATTTTTTTGTCGAAAACGGATTTCTGGAGCCCCCTGGGTGACAAAAAGAAAAGATGCAATACTTACATAACAACCTTATATTACTTATTTAGGCAGTTGACTTATCCTCTGAATTTCCTCCTTTCAGATGGGTTCAATTACAACCACTAAATTCTCCAAATCAAATATCCGCTTACAGTTTTCCAACTAATAGTTCTTTTAATCTTTATGGCTATATTGTAACCGAATATGAACATAAGTTCAATAAAGGATTAGTAATAATCTATGAAAGCTATAAAAGTTTGATTAATTATCGTGAATATGCCTTATGGAATGGATCATCACTTAATGGAGGAAATGGTTTATTCTATAGTATTCATACTAAAACTGGTGCTACTCATTTATCTCCAAATGTAAGTTAATCGTGGGTTCCTTTTAGAACCTGAACATACCCAAAGACAGTGGCATAGCCACACCCATGAATGGAGGGAGGAACCTTTTTAATTAAATTTTTGGCACCATTTTAGTTGCTACTCTCCGCGCGAAATTTTGTGTAAATATTTTATTTTTTATAAGCCCCCTGCCGACTCAAATCCTGACTAAATTTTTGAGGGGGATCAATATGTTTTTCGGCTCTTCGGACCAAATGTGGGGAAGTCTGAATCATGCCTATGTGTTAGTCCTTCGACCCCTGGTTACACAACTGACAATAACCCCGAGCCTGAAGCCGTAAACCCACAATGTAAACCTATAATCCATTTTCAGATCTCATTAGCATATACAAAAGGTTTCAATCAAAGTGACGTATACGCATTCTTTACTATTAGCGAAGTTTTCCAAGCTTGTAAACCTATTGATCTTATTACAAATCTTCCTATCCAATATGCATACCCAGATAATCAAACTTTTAGTCTAACCATTACGAGGGTTTTTTCAACCAGTTTATGCAATGGTCTCATAGTTTTACCACAAAGCGGAAGATTATTAAAATTCACTTCATTTGACTTAAAAGTATTTTTTTAATCACTCTTAATGAGCAGGTTTTATTCAATTTCCGAAGCAAAGCAGAATTTTATGAAGATTACGAATTAAAATTTTTCTGAAAACTTCCCCACAAATAGTACAAAGGTCCATCTTTATAGTGCCTCATAAAAATTGTAATAGCCACAGCTTCTCATAAGGTCCTAGCCTTGGTGGACCAGGCCGTGTAAAGGGGGAGGAGGAGGGGTAGGGACCCAAAGGGTATGATCCAGTGCCCCGGTTTCGACCCCCCACATCCAGCACAGTGAATGTTGTAAGATTAAACAATTTCTAGCAAGATTTCGCTTTCCAAGTGGCTTCATTTGGATATGTCTCTGGTTTAAACTACACCTTATTTGAAGTAGACGCTTCAACTGCAGAACAATATGCAAATTCTTTTGTTTTTGCACAGTTGATTGTTATAATGATGCCTGAAATAGCTAACATTTCGCTTTCTTTAAATTTTGAATATGTTAGGAATTGGAATTCTTTTTCGGTGCACAATTCGACTCGTGGTGTAGTCATGTCTCCAAACTACCCAGAAAGTGGGTATGGACAAACGTCGCAGTTTGAGATTCAGTGTATTTTGTGCTGGGAAAATAATACCGAAGGAGAATTTTTGATCAAATTGGATTATATAGATTTCGGAGATTTTTTTTATATAAATATTTCTTCGGATAATGGTAAGTGTTGGTGTTGAAAAAAAATAACAATCGCTTTTTAGTGAACTATACCCTATTTTACGCATACAACGAAACAGAAGGATTGGACTTCAACCAGACGCATATTTTAAGTGGGAAAACAATATCAATTGATTATAATACTGATTGGAATGCTGACTTCGATATTACTCGAGGATTCTTATTATCATATGAAATTAGAATCCCAGATCGAGCAACAACTGATACATCGACAATAACACCAGATATTCCAAACGCACCCTCTAGTAAATTTATATGTTTTACTCAACCCTTAGTTTCACCTGATTTTGAATTGGCTATCTGATCCTGAGTCACCAGTAGAAGTGTGCAGGGACGAGACCAAGCCTGGCCTAGGCCAAGCCAGTTCAACACACACAAAATGGTTGGCGTTAAGACCTTTTTTGGACTTTCAGCCCTAATGGGGTGGCATTGGTCCCGGTGTCTACCCTCCCCCCCTATAGCTACGTCCTTGGGGTGGGGTCAGGAGGAAAAATTCAAAAAATATAAGCGAAAAAACTTCATGGTTTTTTCGACCCTATGGGCACATACATAGCACTAAAACTCATTCAATTTAGGTTCCTTGCGAAAAATCCTATTGATAACATTGGTCCCCATGTTTGCCATTGTTGCGATTATCATACTAACTTTGGTTTTTCTATATCGTAGGCGTAAACTTGAAACGAACAAGAATATGGAACCCCATGAACCGAATAACATTGGGCGGAATTTTTATTTAGACTTGACGCTTAGCTCTCATAATTTATCAAATGGGGTATTTAACAAAAATTTAAAGAAATTGTTAGATGATGAAAATGTCAATAAGCTCACATTTTCATCACAAGAAAAATATGATTTTAATATGTTGGATTTAGAAGATTCTGGGACTATTGAAGGTAATAGTAAAGTGTAAGAAACCTTTGTGAAAATTTCGTATCCTTCACAAAAAAATTTTGCACATTAGTTGTAGGGATATGGAAACCAAACCTCCTAAAAAACCAAAGTTTTCCACCTATGATTTCACTTTAAAAAAAACTTTAGCTAGCACCCGACATCTCGTCCGAAAATTCCGTTATAAACCATCCGGAAAAATGATGGCCGTCAAATATCTACGCATACCCCAAAACCGAAACGACGAAAAAGCCATGGATTCACAGTTTCAAATGATCCAACGAGAAATAAACAGCTTCAGAATTTTATCCGAAAGCTCACAAATCGTCGATTTCTATGGGCTGTGCGTTCACGAAGGACTGGCATTATTGTGCATGGAACTAATGGACTTGTCTTTGAGAGGACTATATGTGCTAGTGCATAAAGAAAAGGAAGATGGATTGTTTCCAGAAACAATAGTTGGATGCGTTTTTGTGAAAATTATCGATGCGTTGATTTTTTGCAAATCTAAAGAGATCATGCACAGGGATATCAAACCGAGCAATATTCTTATAAATTATAGGTACAGTAGTCCCACAAATTTTCAAATGTTAGCAGTGGCCTAGCCCAAAATTTGTCGATCAAAAAAACGAAATGGACAAACAAGTCGAAAATTTTATCAAAAATGGGTTTTTTGTTTAAAATTTTGTTAAAAAACTTGCTTAAATTTTTTTGCATATAATTTTTTGTGAGCTAAAAAAGAAAAAGAAAGATGGTCAGGTGCGCTTTGATGAGGTGGTGTTGGGGGGGAGGGGGTACGCCCAGGGGGCGAAAAGGTGGTACCACCCACCACCCGAATTATCCACTGATGGGTGGTTTGGGTGGTGGATGGGAGTAGTACCACCTACTTTTTCGCACACTGAGTACGCCTCCTCCTATAGATGCAGGGGGGATAAGAATTTCAGCTCCTGTGCAAAAATGGTTGACCCCGGCGCAAATTTGCGGCAAATTTTTTAATACTTTTTGTGTACAATTTTTCGCATGCTAAAAAGTCGAGCACGATTCGATGAGATGGGGGAGTACGCACCCCATAGATGCAAAGGGTTGGGAATTTCAACCCCCCCCCCTTGCACCTATGCCTCCCCTTATTACATATGTGCCTCATGATTTAACTGACAACGCATTATTTGCAAATTTTAGTGGCGAAATAAAACTTTGTGACTTTGGCGACTCCCGCATAGTCGAAAATTCCATGGCCAGCACTCAAGCCGGTACTATAGCCTACTGGCCGCCCGAACGCTTCTCCCCTGGCTTCAAATACGATGTCAGAGGCGACATTTGGAGCCTGGGTATAACTCTCATGGAAACCATTTTTGGCCAATTGCCATATCTAAAAATCCACCAATCTGATTCAAGTACAGCCGAAAAAGTTGCAAACTTCGAATCGGTTTATGTTCTTCAACAAAAATTGTGCAACACGGATTTTACCAATATTATTGATGATTTTATTAGACCGGGTTATTCGGAGAATTTTTGTGAAACGCTGAATTTGTGTACACAAAAAGTCGAAACTCGGCCAAAACCCGATCAATTTCTACGGACTCGGTTTTATGAGCAATATGTTAATGTGAATTTGTTTGAAATTGCTACAGAAATTTCCAAGTTTAAAAAATAATTTTCAAAATAAATTTATGTAATAATGTTGAATTGAATTTATGAAATAAATATTATTAAAACTCTAGAAAATATTAGAAAAATAAATTCATACAAATTTATTTTTTTGTACAGTATGTTAGAAAATCTATTCCATACTTTCAAAAATTCGCCAAAATCGAGTTTAAATCGTTTTTAGTCGCCCATGGGTTCATTCGATTGCCACAGTGGGGGTTTTTGGGATTTTTTTTGCAAAAAATTTTATTGAAAAAGCTTTTAATTTCGATTTTTTAGAGAGAAAATACCAAAAATTAGCACTTTTTGGGTCTTCGACCCCAGTATTTTTTCTACAGATTGTGTTCAAACTGGCTGATTTTTTGTACATGGGGGTTTGGCCACGGCGAACACTAATCTAAAGGAATTTTTTGATTTTGACTTCATTAAGGTACCTTTCCGGATGGATATCCATTTTTTCGTTATAAGTCATTATCTCGGCTATAAATCGTTATAAGTCATTATTTTTTCGTTATAAGTCACTATTTTAAATCCGTCTAGGCTTATTTTTTCGCTTAATTCCTGAGATCACGGCAGAGATCAAAATGTGGTACCACCCAACACCACCCACCACCCAGGGTGATGGGTGGTGTTGGGTGATTCCACCCACACCACCCATCTAATTTTTTTTACTATATTGCACCTAGTTTTTTTCAAAAATTAATTTTTTTGAAAAACTCAATTTTTTTGAAAAATTCAAACCACCCAACACCTGCCAGCCCTCCGTGGATGCACAGTCCATAGAAATCGACGATTTGCGAGCTTTCGGATAAAATTCTTAAGTTGTTTATTTCTCGATGAATCATTTGAAATTGTGAATCCATGGCTTCTTCGTCGTTTCGATTTTGGGGTATTCGTAGATATTTGACGGCCATCATTTTTCCGGACGGTTTATGACGAAATTTTCGGACGAGATGTCGGGTGCTAGCTAAATTTTTGAGTGAAATCATAGGTGTGTTACCACCCAACACCACACACCACCCTGGGTGGTACCATCCACTAGGTGGTACCACCCCGGGTGGGTGGTGGGTTGGGTGGTACCACTTACTTTTTCGACCCCTGGATCACGGCGAACAACTTTGTAGAACATCACTTTTTGTGAAAAAATTATCGCCGTGGAGAAAAACCGTAGGAAAAAGTAGCCTTGGACACAACATGCAGAAAAAGCGCTGGGATAGAAAACTCAAAAAAGGCTACTTTTTCATACGGTTTTTCTCCACGGCGATAATTTTTTCACAAAAAGTGATGTTCTACAAAGTTGTTCGCCGTGATCTCAGGAATTGAACGGAAAAAATAAGCCTAGATGGATTTAAAATGGCCGAGATAATGCCTTATAACAAAAAATGGGTATCCATCCGGAAGGTACCTTAATGAAGTCAGAATCAAAAAATTCCTTCTGATCCGCTGTGGCCAAAAACCCCATGTACAAAAAATCAGCCAATTTGGACAGAATCTATAGAAAAAATACTGGGGTCGAAGACCCAAAAAGTGTTAATTTTTGGTATTTTCTCTCTAAAAAATCGAAATTAAAAGCTTTTTCAATAAAATTTTTTGTAAAAAAATTCCGTGACAGGAGAGAAAATACTTAAAAAATGGGGGAACATAGGTGGAGAGGGGGTCCACTAGTGGAGCCCCGTCGCAAATTTTCGGCCAGAGGCCAAAAATTGACTAAAAATGGCATTTTGGCAAAAAATGGCTTAAAAATGACTAAAAATGTCATTTTTGGCAAAAAACGCATTTTTGAGCAAAATTAGCATTTTTGTAGTGAAAACATGTCATTTTTTAGTGAAAATTTTTTAAAAATTGCCCCCCCCCCGCAAATTTTCAGAAAAGTGGATCCCCTCTATCTTGGCCCAAACAGTTTAGTTTTTATGGGACTTTATGATCTGTGAATAGGGCATTTGTCATCCTATAAGCTCGTACAAGCTCTTTGTTTGGTTTTAATTTTTGCTTGTCCTGATAAGCTTCTTAAATTTCAATTTTAAGCCACTTATTAGCTTAAAATCGTGCCCTAGATTCTTTTAGATAGAAAAATTCGTAATCCTATGGCTAAATGATCACGGAAACATTTTAAAAATGTAAGTTGTACAATTCCCCCCAAATTGGCCGTATGAGAGTTCATCAACGAGGGATACTTTATAACTGGACACTTCATTATCTGGGCTCTTCATCAACTGGGCACTTCATCAACTGCCAATTCTTGTATATTCCATTAAATTACATCAAAATACACAAGTTTTTGATTGACGAAGTGACCTTGGTTGATGAAGTGTCCGGATGATGAAGAGTCCAGATGATGAAGTGTTCAGTTGATCAAATGTCCCTTGATGAACTCTCATACGGCCCCCAAATTGGGGGGAGGGGTTCGCGCACAAGTAAAAAATGGGCTCGCGTGCGAGGTCTAGCGTGCTAGGGAACTTCGCGCGCGAAGCGCACGAGAAGTTGCGTGTTTTATCACAAAAATGACATAAATTTACAGCATGGCTCATAAAAAACTGGATTTTGTTGAGATGTTATGTTTGCTGAAAAATTGCACTTTCTCTACGCTAGTCAAAAATAGTGGCAAAAGTTGAGGAGAAAAGTGAAAAACTTGGTATTTTTCGATTAAATTTGATAAATATCACTGTTTTTGACTATGGGGAATCATTTTCAACAGTTTTTGGACAAATTTGAGGAATTCGGGAAAAATCGATTTTTTCCCTATGGGGTGCGTTCCTAAGTTGAATCGTACGGATCTGTACTGATCACTTTCAACCGTACGGATCCGTACGATCAACCGTTCAAATCCGTACGGTTGAAAGTGATCAGTATAGATCAATTTTTTAATTTTTCTTAAAATTTTGACATAAAAAAGGTATCTAGATAATATTTGTCTCGTGTTTCAAAGAATCTAACGCGCCCAAGATCATCAAAATTGGATTTAACCTCGCTGAGTTATGTGCATTATAAAAAGGGGTAAAATTTGGCAAAACGTCGAAAATTGGGTACCCTTTATCAGGGGGGGGGGGGGTTAGACTTTCGCGCCAAATTCCTGCATTTTTTACAATAAGTCTCATGTATACTTTAAGATTTTTTTAGTTTCGAAAAGTTTTGAGACACTTTTTTTCCACATTCCCATAGAACTCGATTCTTAGAGATAACGTGTTTTAAAAAGTGATAAGGCACTGAATGATAAGTCTTTATGTGAAGTATTCAAATTTGGTGCTAGAAGTTATTCTATGAATAGTATGCATTATGAAGAGCCCGCTTTTTATAACTTATATCATCTCATTAAATTTGTTTCAAGGGTTGGCATTCAATTCAAGCGAAAATTGTACTTGTAATGAAGCATTTAACATAAGGTATTTTGAATATCTAATGTTTATCCACCATCAAAAAAAAATAACTAAAAAAGGTTTAAAAAGTGACTCCCTAGTCATCCATTTCTTTTACGCCACTTCCATCAATCAAAAGTGGCGCTAAGTCCAAATTTGGGGAGTCCATTTTGTAATCTTTGGTAAAAAAATAATTGCATTTTTATTCAAAAAATCGCATTTTTGATCGAAATTTTGGTGATTTTGATGAAAAATGTATTGGGTTGTTCGATAAGTATTGTCGGCCCCAAAAAATACATCTAAATTCGGCATTTTTCGCTTGCTTTTGTTGAAATTTTTTCAGTATTATGCAAGAATGAATGCTGAATACGATCCAATTAGTCTTTTTGAGCACAACTCATTTTTTCGTGTCAATATACAAGTTTTCTCAAAAATAGGGATTTTTCAATGGTGCAAATTAATTTTAAAATATCGATATTTGGCTATAGAAGTCGATTTTTGACAAAATTTTGGCCTTCTTGATCTCCCAAGGGGAGGGGGACCAAAAACTCGAATTTTCAAAAAGTTCTTCAAATTGGCTGAAATTTAGATTCAGGGGGGTTTTCAACATGAGGAACACTAATCTGAAGGAATTTTTTGATTTTGACCACAGGAAGGGACCCTACGAGGGGTATATCCTGAAAGTGCCTCAAAAGCTTTGTATTCCCTGAATTAGGGTCAGGCAAGCATATTTTTCATACTTCGGCAATGCGCGGAGTCGATTCCCGACTAGAAAACCCCAGATACGGTCGAAAAATTCGTCAAAAATCGAGCCAAATATCGACATTTTAAAATTAATTTGCACCATTGAAAACCCTCCGATTTTTTGAAAGTCTAGATATTGACACGTAAACATGAGTTACGCTCAACAAGACTGATTGGATCGTATTCAACATGCATTTTTGCATGATACGGATAACGTTTAAAAATTACTTATTTTTGGAGCAAAAAATTGAAAAGTGCATGTTTTCTTTGTAATAAACAAACTTTTTCAAATTTTTTACACAACAATTGACTTTTTAATCAAAAAATGAAAAATAAATTATTTTTAATCTTTAACAATTAATAATTTACAATATTAAAGATACTTACATTGAAATTTGACGATTCTAGTGCCAAAAATTCAAGAAAGTTTGTGTATTACAACGAAAATATGAACCCAAATTCAAATTTCAATCGCAATTATCTCGAAAACTACAACGATTCAGAGGCTGTTGTAAAAACAAAAAATGTTCCATTTTTCATGATCTTTCCGAATATATTATTTTTGTATAGGGTTTTTTTCGAGTAGACTGTTTAAACTCGATTTTTGCATAATTTTTTAAATACCAGAGTAAATTTTTGATCACCCTGTACATCTGAAATAACTTCGTCATTTTAATTTTAGTTCGACTGGTATCCAATACGCAATATTCACCCCGACACCTGATCCAAACGGCTATTTTTGCCCCGGTCTAGAATGTAATTGGGTTTTCTATAATGAGATAACTCTCGATCAAGTAGTAATCTTGGGATCGAATATTTCCACAAATTTTTCATTTGATTATCGGGTAAATAACTGTCGAGATATTGCAGTGTCCTTGAATCTACTAGATGAAACTCTAACAACAACGTATACACAAGAAAGTCAAATATGCGTCAATTTTAGCGCTCGAAATGCAATCAGTACTGAAAACATTTATTTTAAACTAACTTTTCAACTACAAAACACAACACCTAGTTTTCAAGTAAGGAACTGTATAACGTTTCAGATGTATCATAAATCTGGCTCAGTCGGATAGACTTCCTGCATTCATGTTTAAAAAATTTTCAACAGGGATCACGGCGCACAAAAAACCGAAAAAGCAATGGTCAAAATTTAAAAGAAATGTAGCCAATCGACTCAGTTCGCCGAGCTGATAAAAACGAGTACCATATCATAGGGTTTTGGGTGTTTTCCCAATGGCCGAGTGGCTAACGTGCTCGGTCTTCACTCATAGGGCGCGGGTTCGAATCTCTCCCGAATTTAACGTTTTCCAAATTTCATGAAAATTTTTGCATTTCTCCATTTTGGCATCTAAAACACTTTGCAATCATTTTTGTTAGTACACACTTGCTTAGCTATACAGTCAGGCTTGGTTTTGCATTAAATTAAAATCGTTAGTATACAGCTCCAGCAAGTGTATAACAACCAAAAAATGGTTGCAAAGTGTTTTAGATTCTAAAATAGAGATGCACAAAAACCTTTCGGCTGAGACGGGGATCTAACCTGCGTCATTCCGACTGCAAAACTAACGCTTTACCAACTGCGCCGTGAAGGAAACGGGTTTTCTTTTCTGATCAAATACCTAAGCTGAAAAATCAAAAATGAAAAATTGAATTTTTAATTTTTTCCAAAGGGGTACCTCCATGATTTTGGTGTCGTTTTTCTTCTCACACCAAGCTCTTTCCAAAAATCTAATTCGTAATGGGATTGGACTTAAGGTACAAAATTCGGTGACATAAACACACAGACATTTCTCGTTTAATATTAAAAGATTGAAGAAAACTAGGCGTCTATATAAAAGTTGTAGTGCTGATTTTCAGCTTTCCAAAGTGGTCAAACATTTCTCAATTCAATTCCTACTCGGAGATATGTCAATTCTACTCAAACGATAAAAATTTGAACGTACCGCTTCAAAGATGAGGCTCAAAGCACCTTGTGGAACTCTTGTTTTCAAAATTTGTTGCAGGATCGTTATCAGCAATCAATGCGGTTTCAAAAGATACCGCAATCCGGAACCGCCTTCCTACTGTTAAGTCACTCACTAACAAATTACTTACTTTCAAAGTAATTCTTATTAAAAACCACAAGTAATTACTTACTTTCGCACCCAAGTAGTTACTTTTTGTGCAGCCCTAGTAAAGGGGCAAACTTGAATCTTTTATGATGGGGGTTCATTTCTGGACCCCCTGTCCATGTATGCTAAAATACTTATTTAGACAGTTAACTTATCCCCTGGATTTTCTCCTTTCAGTTGGGTTCAATTAAAACCACCAAGTTCTCCAAATCAAATATCCGCTTACAGTTTTCTAACTAATAGTATACTTTATGGCTATATTGTAACCGAATATGAACATAGTTTCAATAATGGATTAGTGCTAGTCTATGGAGGCACAAGTTTGATTAATTATCGTGAATATGCCTTATGGAATGGGTCATCACATAACGGGGGAAATGGTTTATTCTATAGTATTTATACTAAAACTGGTGCTACTTATTTATCTCCAGCTGTAGGTTAATTTTTGGTTCCGTTTAGAACCTGAACATACCCAAAGACAGTGGCGTAGCTAGACCCATGAATGGGGGAGGGGGGATCTTTTCAATTAAATTTTTGGCACAATTTTAGTTGCCATTCTCCGCGTGAAATTTTTAATAAATATTTTATTTTTTATTAGTCTCCCCCCCCCAGACGCAACTCCTGACTACATTTTTGAGGGGATCAATATGTTTTTTTGGCCCTTCGGATCAAATGTGGGGAAGTCTGAATCATGCCGATATGGGAGCCCTTCGACCTCTGGCTACACAACTGACAATAACTCCGAGCCTGAAGCCGTAAATACGCAATGCAACCCTATGATCCATTTTCAGATTACATTAGCATATACAAAAGGTTCCGATCAAAGTGACGTATACGCATTCTTTACTACTAACGAACCTTTCCAAGGTTGTATTGATATTAGTACAATTGATCTTAATCTTCCTATCCAATATGCATACCCAGATAATCAAACTTTTAGTCTAACCGTTACGAGAGTTTTTTCAACCGGTCTATGCTATGGTCTCATAGTTTTACCACAAAGCGGAAGATTATTAAAATTCATTTCATTTGACTTAAAAGTATTTTTTAATAACTCTGTAATGAGCAGGTTTTATTAAATTTCCGAATCAAAGCAGAATTTTATGAAGATTACGAATTAAAATGTTCCTGAAAAGTTCCCTACAAGTGGTATAGAGGTCCATCCCTCATAAAAATTAAAAAATGTAATAGCCAAAAAATTTTAATTCATAATCTGCAGAAATTCCTGCTTTAATTAAGACATTTGGTACACCCAGTATCGGAACTTGTTGCCCGTCGAAGTGAGTGTTCGGGGGGGGGGGAAGAAGAACTTGGACTTGTGCACGTGGATTCGGCTCAGAGGAACTTCGGGCGGAAAATTCCGACAGAAAACTCGTCGATCCGAAAATTTCAAGTGTGAAATTTTTGATCGAGTGATGCAAGACGAAAACTTGTAGGTCCGAGAATTTCAAGTTTGAAATTTTCGGTCAAATGAGGAGAGAAAACGATTATCTTGGAATAGACCAGTGGGTTTATTCGCAAATAAGTTAGTCGGTTTTTTAGGTAACTTACCGGCCCGAGCCCTAGTGGACCAGGCTGTATTAAGGGGAGGGGCAGGGGCCCAAAGGGTATGCCCTAGCACCCCGGTTTCGACCACCACATCTAGCCTAGGGAATGTTAAGATTAAACAATTTCTAGCAAGATTTTACTTTCCAAGTGGCTTCATTTGGATATGACTCTAGCTTATACTACACCTTATTTGAAGTAAACGCTTCAACCGCAGAACAATATGCAAATTCTTTTGTTTTTGCACAGTTGATTGTTATAATGATGCCTGAAATAGCTAGCATTACGTTTTCTTTAAATTTTGAATATGTTAGGGATTGGAATTTTGTACACAATTCGACTCGTGGTGTAGTCATGTCTCCAAACTACCCAGAAAGTGGGTATGGACAAATTTCGCAGTTTGAGATTCAGTGTACTGTGTGCTTAGAAAATAATGCCGAAGGAGAATTTTTGATCAAATTAGATTATATAGATTTCGGGCAAAAGTATTACATAAATATTTCTTCGGATAATAGTAAGTCTTGGTGTTGAAATGAAATAACAATCGCTTTTTAGTGAACTATACCCTATTTTACTCATTCAACAAGACAGAAGGACTGGACTTAAACCAGACGCATACTTTAACTGGGAAAACAATATCAATTGATTATAATACCTATTCGGATTCTAACGATCTTACTCGAGGATTCTTATTATCATATGAAATTCGAAACCCAAATCTGATAATATCGACAATAACACCACATATTACAAACGCACCCTCTAGTAAATTTATATGTTTTACCCAAACCTTAGTTTCACCTGATTTTGAATCGGGTACCCGATCCTGAGTCATCAGTAGATATGTGCAAGGACGATACCAAGCCTGGACTAGGCCAGTTCCGACACACAGTAGTAATTAACACCAATTTTGGTGTTCACTCATCAAAGGACTTTTCTTATTTTTTAGGTAGCAATACTTGCCTAAATGGTTGGCATCAATCTCGGTTGGCATCAATTTGGATCGCGTTTATTTGTGCGTTACTCTCCATAACAGGAAAACTGTGAAAATTAAAATTCTGAAAAATGTTTTTTGCAGTTGGAATATTTATGATTGTTGATGAATAAAAAAATCTGAAATTTTTTTCATTTTTATGGCTATATCATCTTCTCGAAATCTTCTGAAAAACTTTCTTAATCGTTTATTTTTAGTTACACCATCAGATACAGCACAAAATTTTACCATTGATTTATGACTTAACCTCGTTACGGAAGAGCTTGATGTCATTGGAAAGCCTATATTCTACTTTTATTTCTATATAGGTTATGTGGCTGGATATTTTGTGTTGGTTCGAGTACCGAAATATATTTATTGGCTATCATCATCAGGCAAGAGTGCACTCATGTTCGACGAGAGGCAAGATTAAAGTGTTCATCTTTGCTGCCTGCGGCAGCAAAGATCTTGTGTGCCTTTCGTTATAGTATGAGCACACGCAATATATACAAACATAATAGATATATAAAATATTCGACTACAGTTGTCTAGCGGTTAGGACTCCGGATGCTGAATCCGATTGCGGGGGTTCGAATCTCCCAGGACCTCCAATTGTAGCGGTTGGATCCGGGTGCAGTTAAAAAGACAGTTAGGCGATAGGCACTCGGAGGGGGAGAAGAGGTGTCGTGAAGACTTCTTCTCCCCACGAACGCTGAATTTCTCCCTCTTTCTCGAGCGTTAATTTTATGTGCGTATAATCACGTTTCAGAATTTTGTTACGCAACGAAATTGAAAAAGTCAAACAAAAAAATTTGTGGGAATACTCCATAAAAGTGTTGTCGATTGTTCCCTACAACTTTGGTTTTAGTGTTGGGGTTTAAATCTAATGTTCATGAGATCCTCCGACAGACAAACATTACTCGTTTATAGGATTTTATCGAGAAAATGAAATTTTTCTCCAAACATAAAATCTCAAAAAGTGCACTTTTTATTTGACCACTCTACAATAACATTTTGTACTTCGTAATATGATTAATTGGAAACTGAATCAAGAAATCCAGTGCATGATCTTAAACATTGCTGATATACTTGTTCAAACATAGCTGTTCCATCCTAAAATTACAATTTTCCACCAAAAATTTTTATCGTTTCCGCTTCTACTTTTTAAGATTTTTGCGGTTCCCCTTCCTGGAGGCGGTAACTTGTGAGATCCAACTTTACAAATACTTACATAATAAGGATCAGGGATCTCGATCACTCCTTCAGGGTCATATTTTCCAAGCAATTCAATCTTTGCTTTCTTTGAACCTTTAGCTTGTCGAGCGACTCGATTGAGGTCACTAAAAAACTATTTTTTGTAATAAACTATGTTTTTGAGCATAGACTCTAATGGAACGAAGAGGATGGAACCATACGAATGAAATGATTCGAATGAAACGTTTCATTTGTGTTTGTTTCATCTGTGTTCGTTTCATTTGTATCGTTTCATTCGTATCGTTTCAAACCTTTCGGTTCGTTTCACTCGAGTCTATGCCTGTTTTTGCAACATACGAAATATTCATATCATCCATCCCAAAAATATAATCAAACTTCGAGAAATCTTCATCTGTTATCTAAAAACTTGAATTCCAAATAAGTTCATACACAAACGCATACATACTTGTCTAACTCGATGCACATAATTATTATTCCCATGATTATTGAGAGTAGCCATAGCTCGTTTATCCGGGCCTTTACCAACATGATAATCAGCAGTAGCCGCGCTATCGACAATCCATTGATCGGTAAGACCTCGTTGTTTTAGTAAGTCAATAAAAACTGCTTCTGCTATTGGCGATCGGCAAATGTTTCCTAAATTTCAAAAATGTTGTGAAAAGTGTTCAGCATAATAACTTACCAAGACAAATAAAAAGGACTGATTTCTTCGACATTGTTCTTGATTTGTGAATTATTTTTATATCAAATAATAAATTTCAATCTTATACTTTTATTCTACATTCAATTTGCCACAAACTTTCGTTTTAATACAGATATAAGTTTAAAGATAAAAGCAGTGGTTTATTCGTTTTTCATCTACCGGCGATCGGTTTTCTCAGCTCTACCATTTGGAGTAGAAGCAGGGTGACTTTTGGCCTCAAGCGGGGTTTGAACCAGCCTTGAGGGGCGCCTGGGACAAGACCAGTACCACCGAACCATGGAATTTTTGAGCAAAGACCGTAATACATAGTGAGTGTTCCATGTAAGGCACAACTTAAAACTAATGATCTTTCAGTTGTGTCACAGAAAAAAGCACATCGTATAAATACAAAAATATGCAGTACAAAGACAACAAGTATAACTTATAATCCGCGGCTTCAATGCCTTAGAACTTCTTGATCCGCTCCAAGGTCTCTTCCAAAACTTTTCTCATGTGGGGGTCTTGGTTCAAGTCGACATGGCTCTTCATTCTTTCGTCTTCGTCCATGAAAAGCAGCTCAACGTTCGCTATAGATACGTCTTTCGTTTCGGGTATCATAAAAATAAAGAAAATCAAGCCAATAAAAGTAGCCCCTGCGTAGATGAAGAAAAGACCTGAAAAAAAGTTTATGTTAGAAAAGCTTGAAACATAAAAAAACTATTGTGCTTTGACAACTTTTCAACAACTTTTTCAACATGCTTGAACACACCCTTATAGTTCCATAATTTTGGACTCAAACATTTCCTTGCACGTTTTTCTCACTTTTTTAAAATTTCTCACTCTCAAAACTACTTTAGTTTACAAATAAGCCCCGCGGTTTGTTTGCGCAACAAAACTCACCCACCATATCGAGTTACAGCCAGACTTAGGGCTATGTATGACAAATTAACGATCAAGTCTGTACTCCAATTGGTAAACGTTGAGAAGCCCAAGCAAGTGGCTCTAGCCCAAAAAGGATAGAACTCCGAATTCATAACCCATGGTAGTGGGGCATAACCTAAAAAATATGACTCTATCTATCGAACCTTATGGGCTACGTGCCTGATGCAAAACAACACAGATAAAAAGTTGCAATAACAATTGGCAAAGCAGCATAAGGGGTCTGACAGTAATTGGCACCCCAGTTGTATTTCATATTAAAAACTACATTGCCTTGAGCGACGTTAATATGATGCAAACCGTCGGACTCTAAAATTCTATTCAATTTTTGTGTCGAAAATAGCAAAAGTACTTGGCAAAGTGGAACAAAAACCTGTCTCTGACTTTATACCAGGATTTTCGAGGTCCGATGGAAGGCAATAGCCTATTTGACTTTCGTCTCCATGGCGAGCACAAAAACCACACCGTTCATCGGTGACACAAATGTCGCAGTTTCTAAAATCGATGGAAGAAGTGTGAGGGGGTAGTCTCTTTTCTATTATCCCGATTTTGGCTTAGGATTTAATTCTGAAAACGATCGAATTTGGTTTTAGATTGAAGCTAGAGAAGGATATGCCGAATGGTTTTTGTTGTAAAGTTTTTAAGAGTGGCCGAGAACTTTTTGTACTTACGCATAGTCATTACAAACATCAAAATACTCTACAGAGGTATTTGTCCATGGATCTACACGTCTGCTGATAAGCTGCTGTTTAACCGTGGCAGACGTTTTGTTCATCATAAGAAAGCTGAATCCCATCAGGAGTAGGCTTATACCTGTCCCGGTTACGCTTGTGATTAGAAGCGTTCGACGACCTTTAACCTCGATCAAGTACAATGGAATAAAGACACAGATTAGGTTAACCACTAAATCAGGTCTAGTGAAACGAGGCAGAAAAACCAACTTGAAGGCAAAGCAGAAAGCCATATGCTAACTTGATTTCCTTGAATACCGGCAGATTGAAAGAGTGCAGTGGTGAAATATAGAATTGTGTTAATACCAGAAAACTGTTGAAACCCTTGAAAGAGACAACCTATGATTAGGGCACGTCGGACATGGGGAGTGAAGAAGACTCGATAGAGGATATTTGCATCTAAATTGAAGAGATCGCATAAAATCTAGTAGAAATCTTAGTCTATTTTTTGTAAATTCAATGATAACAAGGACTGTTAACAAAATAAAAACTATAAATAAAGACTCTAGAGAGATGTGTCTATGGGCTCATTCAATGACTAACGTTTAAAAAAAATCCGAAAAATACTTCCTCTCTGTGAGCATGTTGTTGGGGCATAAGTCGCGACGCAATAGTGCATTTTGTGTCGTACGGCACAAAAATGAAAAAAATGTGTCGCACGACACACAAATACGAACAAACACAACGACTATAATACCTTTATGTCGTACGACACAAAAATACACTGTCGTGACGGAAGTATAAATGGCGCCTGTAGTTGAGACATCATGATTTGAGTCTAGGTAGTTGTAGACGTGCGCTTGACCACTGCAGCAAAACGATCACAACTGCTTTTCCCACTTTGCCTTTCTGAGAACGACCATTGTTTGATTTCCATATCCGTTATTGTTTGAAGTTTTTGAAGCGCTAATAATGTGTTCTGTAAACACAAATTTTTTTATTGCCTCCCTCTGTGAAAATTGATCAACCTTTTCGAAAACTACCTCTATGTAAACGTTAGTTATTGAAAGACTCTTATAGCGTTTCTACCATGATTTTATTTAAAACAATATGCACAATACGAACAAACACAACGCCTATGATACCTTTATGAAGATGCTTATTCGTTTCGGCTCTTACTTGAGCTGCTCGCAATTGTTGAATTTCATAAATTATCCATTCTTCATTATTTTCATAAATTTTCTCGAAAATCTAAAAAATCAATGAAAATCAAAGGCACGCTAACTTTTTCACATGTGTCAACTCCGTCGCTTTCAAACGCAAACCTCGGAGTCTCAGGGAGATACCAATAGCCAA
>JAQGBS010000564.1:0-20537 GCA_034698545.1 Acrobeloides obliquus
CAAATGCGTTTACTTTCAAAATAGATATATGGAAATCCATGCAATATAAAAATTCAAACATAGTCCCGTTACTTTTGAACCAAAATCCCATTACTTTTGGACCAAAATCCCGTACAAAATCCTGTTATTTTTGGAATAAGTCCCGTTACTTTTAGATCAAAATCCCGTTACTTTTGGATCAAAATCCCGTTAATTACGGACCAAAATCCCGTTATTTTTCCCGTTACTTTTGGACCAAAGTCCCGTTTCTTTCGGCCCCCCCTATACAGATAGAGAAGGACCGAAAACAGTATTCTAGGCGAAATTCGCGCGGGCTATCCTCAAAGATAAAAAATTTCGACCCGGAATCCAAAATGCCTATTTTCAGGCTCCACATAATTATAACGGCACTTCTCTCAGAATTTTCTGATTTTGATGCGATTTTTTGACAGAATATGGTTTTTGAATGTGCTGACTGAGTACGATAAAAAATAAAAGTGAAGGTCCTCGTGTTCATTTAGGCTCGGAATGAAAAAAAGAAAATCAGAAAAAATCTCAACAAATCAGATTTTTGATTCAAAAATCAGACAGGCAATTTCTGCTGACCAAAATCGGAACATTTCTGATAAATCAGACTCATTCCAAGCCCTGATTTAGGGCCATTTTTGAAATCGTCGATTTGCACTGAAAATGAGGTTTTTGAGCTTCCAAGTCTCATAACTTTCACTAGGTGTTGATTCTAGGGAAAATTCTTTTAGACCCTTAAAATATAGCCCTGTAGCAATCGCTTCCGTGGTCGATCATCAAAATCAGTGGAATTTTGGTAGAGATACGAGTTTTTCAATTTTTGAACATGCTCTTTCCATACAAATCTAACTTAAAAACACGTTCCAAAATTTCAAGACTCGTATCTCGACCAAAACTCCGCCGATTTTGATGATCGATCACGGAAACGATTGCTACAGGGCTATATTTTAAGGGCCTAAAAGAATTTCCCCAAGAATCAACACCTAGTGAAAGTTATGGGATATGGAAGCTCATAAACCCCTTTTTCAGTACAAACCGGCGATTTCAGAAATGGCTCTAAATGCATTCGAAGGTCTTCACTTTTATTTTTTAGCGTATTCAGCATATTTAAAAACCATATTCTGTTAAAAAATCGCATTAAAATCCAACTTGTATAAAATTCTGGGAAGGATGCGAATATATAATTTAGGGTGCCGTTATAATTATGTGGATCGGTTTAAGTCAAGAAATTGAAAGGAAAGAATTTTTGTGCTCAAAATTGGTCCAAAATCGATTTTGAAAAATATTTTGGGGCTCAAAAATTGATTTTTTAAACCCAAAAATGAGTCCAACATGCATTTTCAAGATACAAATTCCAATTTTTCAGACCACAAATATCCTAGTCTTTGCGGAAACCTCCGAAGAATGCTCAAAAATTGCTGAAGAAATCTTCTACTCAATCCAAAGAATGTTAAATTTGAAGAAGTTCGTAAAATTGCAGCAAGTGCCTCCACCAGAATTAAAATTTTATGAAAGCCAAGCTCATGTGTTGAATGAGGATTCTGGAAGGCAGATTGCTAGATTGGGTCAGATTCTAATTTTTAGGGTGCCCAATTTTTTAATATTCTACAAATTTGGAACCTATTTTTAAGGCTTAGAGCATGTATATTTCAAATTTAAAAAATTTGAAATGCAGATTTTCGAAACCCTAGTTACGTCACTAGTGCTATTAAAATTCTAGAGTTCCAAAAATTTGGTTATCTATTTTTTAAGCTTAGACAAAATTAGGGGCCTAATTTTTAAGGGCTCAAAAAATTGTGTACTCTTTTTTTCGTGAATTTTTTTGTAAAAAATTATTTTCAGGCTATGCTGGTACCTACCTATCAGAAAGATGTCATATAACTTATGAAACGGACTTTAAAATTTCTTCATCACAGACTCCGAATTTTGTTCATGCTGCTTTTGTGGAAGTGGATTTGAGTGCGATAGCTCAAAATTATTAAAGATTATATTGTTTTCATGATTTTATTTTATTGTTCATTATTTTAACAAATTTTGTGGCTGTAAATAAAGTTTTAATAATTCAAGTTAAAGTCTGTTTTTTCGAAAATACCAAGTTGCGGATTTGTAGTTACGAAGAAGTTTCAAAACGCCTCTCCTCTGTCAGTTTTCATCCGTTTTTGATGATCTTAGCTTTAAAAAATCCTGAAAGCCTATTTTACAACGCTACGGACTGACTTTGTCGATTTTTCAAGACTTTCATAAATTTCTTGTAGCGTATAGTGCAGACTCAACAGGGTTCGAATTTCGACCAAGTCTTCTTTAGATAAACCAGTCATTTTAGAGCTAAAAAAGTGAGAATTAAAGAGAAAATGCAAAAACGTCTAGTCTCATCATTTAAAATAATGCTAAAAACATGTAGAATAATTTTTTGTGATAAAAAATTATGAATTTTAAAAATTGCCATTTTTTGGCCCACCCTATAAATCTTTTTTACATTTATTAATTCTTTCGACGAGTGGAAGAATTAATAAATCTTTTTTCTTTCTTCTCAACGGCTGAACCATCATTCCATCTGGCACCTAAACGTGGTTGCCAAACATAAACATAGTCCAAAACACAGTTCATGTGGCTCCAGAACAGTGAAAGACGCACATATGATAACAATATATATTACAACTTGGTCATTGTCAAGCATTTTCTTTTTTTCACTATTTATATGTGGATGTAAAAAGTTTGTTTTAGTTTTTTTTGTTTTGTTGCATATTGGTAATCTACTCTGAAGTATTGGGCCAAAACTTATGTTTAACTCACGAAAATTTTCTCTAACTATAAAAATTTCGTCAGTTGAACAAAAATTTCATGTTTCATAATGGAGTTGTGAGCCAAAATTTCAAAATCCAAATTGATAGTCAATAGATAAACATTGATTTTAAGTTTTATCGTCAAAATACTATTTCAGATTTTAGTATCCTTTTCTTTTTTTAAACTTCAATAAATATTCACTGGTAATGAATATAAGCAAAGTGTAAACTTGTATGTAACATTTTTTTCATTTGTTTTTCAAAGAATGACGATCGATTATCTTTTAATTTACATCATCGCTTTTTTGTTGAATGATTCACACCTGTTTGCAATTCATCTTTCCAGTAAAATTATTAAATGTTTTATTAATTGATGGAGGCTAGGTGGAAGTTGCCTCTTTTTTTCTAAGATAATATTTGAAATCATTCGTTGTTAGAAATATCGGGTTCGATAAGTCCTTGCGGCGAGTTTTTGACCCCCTTGAGGTCAAAAACTCTAATTTTCCAAAAGTTCTCCAAATTAGCTGAAATTTGGTATCAGGGAGGGGGGGGTCAACATAGGGAACACGAATCTAAACGAATTTTTCAATTTTGACCACAGGAAAATGGAGAAAATCGACCGTTTTGACCACTGGAGGATACCCCACGATAGGCATACCACGAAAATGGCTCAAAAACTTTATATTCCTTGAATTAGGATCAGGCAAGCATTTTCATGCCTCAGCAATGCACGCAATCGATTCCCGGACTAGAAAAATCCTAGATGGTCGAAAATTTCGTCAAAAATCGATTTATATAGTCAGATACAGTAAAACCTCTAACTAAGCCCACCCCTCCCAAAACTTCTAACTAAACCCTCCTCCCGATTTTTTTATTATCAGAAATATCATAATTGAAAAAAACCTCTAACTAACCCCACCCCTCCCAAAACCTCTAACTAAGCCCATGGGCTTAGTTAGGGTTTTCACTGTATCAACATTTTAAAATTAAGTTACAACATTGAAAAACACCAATTATTTGAAAATTTCTGGATATTGACACGAAAACATGAGTTTCGCTCAAAAAGAACGATTGGGTCGTTTTCAGCATACACTCTTACCCACTTTGAAAAAAATTCATCGAAAACGGATGAAAAATGATGAAATTAGAGCATTTTTTTGAGTCGCAAAACTTATCAAACAACCAATATATGATAAATTGCGTATTAAGGGATTAAATTTTATAAATTTTTAGCGAACGATGGATATTCCTAAACTCAAAATTGTTATTAAAAGATCTGATACGAAGCGTGACCAAACTAAACTATTATTTCATAACCCGGAAGAAGTTCTTGTTCTAATAGCCGCCAACAAGCAATGGAACAAATATCGACAGGCAAAAACTTGTCAAGACGTTGACGTAACGATGAATGAAGTGTCAGAAGCAATGATGCTAAAACTTCACTTTAAGGTATTTAAATCTTTATACTACTCTCAATAGTGACTGAATTTTTATGATAGAGAAATTTAAAAAAATTAAAAGATTTCTGTGTCACTCTCCCCTTAGAGTGTTCTATTGATTTTATAGCAACTTCAATTTAGAAAAAAGAAATAATATCAATTCGAATTGTCCTAGACACCGTCAACTATGAGCTCAAATCAACTATTGTAAAAATCTCTTCTACAATCGTCCATGATTTGGTAATTGAAAGCCCTAATCTGCAAGTGGAACGTAACAAATCTTCAAGAGCTGATTGTCTAACCCTTATTTCGTCGACAAATGACTTGGGATTACTTTCCTACAAATTTGATTGCAACAAGCTTACGCTTCAAACAACTGATGGTTCAGTTCGAATGCTTGAAACTCTGATCAACTGTAAGAAGCTAGAAATTTGTGCAAACGTAGTTTTCTTGAATGGGCATATTTATGGACCCGAATTGGAGTTAGATATTAGAGCAAAACAACTGCATATTAGCGTAGATGGTTCAATTGGGCGCAATATTACTGGTGATATTAGTGAACATGTATTTGGAAATATTACAGGTATGTTCTGTTTATTATTTATGGTTTTTGACAAAAGCAAAAACAAGTCATAGGTCATATTTTTCGCATAACTCCCATGCGAATGCAAAACTGACATAGCAAACACACGTATGTTTCAACCCATAGAAAAACGGCAAAAAGTTTGTGCCGACATGTCGGAAAAACATCCATAAATTTTCTGCCAAAAATGAGGTGTTTTTCAAACTCAAGGATTCCATATCTTTCTTAAAACGACGATTCACAAAAAACCCATACTCAGCGTTATGCAGTAGGGTCTCTCCAACAATCTACAAGACGAATTTTTTAAATTGGTCTTAAAATAAAAGACTACTTAGGTTTTGAAGCATGATTACCCTAGGCAGAAAATAGACCATGTTTTCAAAAAATAAGAGTAAGGATTCCATATTTTTCTTAAAACGACGATTCACAAAAAACCCATACTCAGCGTTATGCAGTAGGGTTTCCCCGACAATTTTTTAAATTGGGCTTAAAATAAAAACCTACTTAGGTTTTGAAGCATGATTACCCTAGGCAGAAAATCGACCATTTTTTCAACAAAAAAATATATCGAAAATCGGCATTTTTCGCTCGTTTTCGATAAAATTTTTTTCAGTAGTGGGTATGAGTGTATGCTGAATACGATCCAATCGGTCTTTTTGAGCGAAACTCATGTTTTCGTGTCAATATTCAGACTTTTTCGATAAATTGGGGTCTCAAAGATGCACCCTAGGTTTAAAATGTTGATATTTCGCTATAAAACTCGGTTTTTAACGAAATTTTCGACATTCCTAGGGTTCTTTTAGGTGCTGAACACTAATCCGCCGTTATTTTTTGTCCTAGGACTCGGGATTATAGTCAAAAATGGATTACAAAGAACAGACCTTTTGTGGGATTTTGCTTACAAAGAACAGTCCTAAATTTTTGACGTTTTACTCCTCTCCCTCCCTCAGTAGAGGTACCCCCTGAAGTTAAAACTTGATAATTCCATCGGATTCGAATTCTCCCATAGCCGAAAACCCCAGAGTATCAAAAATGATCGAAAAACAAAAGTTGGCACAGACTTATTGCCGCTTGAAACAGACGTGAAACATAAATTCCACCTAGAATTAATTAATATTTATTTTTAGGGTCTGTCAGCAATTTTGGAGAAATAACAGCCAATTCGTTGATTGATCTAAACATTGGCGCCATCAAATCTTTATTACACAACGAAAACGATACTGCCCACCGAGGCTATAACGCTGTCAAAGGCTTGTTTAATATCCGTAGCAATGCGATTGAAGAACTTACATCAGAAGCTCTTGGAAAGTCGATAAATGCGAAAAATGTTGGCCAAGTAGCATCTCTTCTAGAAAACGGAGTCGACCCGAAGGAAGAAATTGAAGTCGAAAATGGAGATAAGAGACAAATTTCGTCGCCGTTGCGATTAGCCAGAAAGCCGCTCCAAGAGCTTGATGATAACAGCTATCAAACGGAAGCATTAATGAAGACCCACCATTGGCAACGAGGGAAAATTACTGCCTCCTCGATCAAGCTCGTTGTGGAGAATGATTTAGAAGATATTGCTCAAATTTATGGAAAAGAAGTTGAAATTCATGCTGGAGGTTTTGCAAGATGTGAAAAATCTTCCATTTGGTCATCTGAATCCGTAAAACTTTTGAAGGTGGCGAAAAATTTGGAAATTTCTGGGCAAGTGAAGATCCTCAATGGAAATTTTTGTGTCACCGGAGATGTTAACTTATATGAAAAGACTGAATTTGGAGTAGAAGATTTTCTTGACGTCAAAGCATATAAGTTTTTCTGCTATGGATTTATGCAAGTTGGCCAAAGGTTAACTATCGTTGTCGATGAAGATTTTAAAACTGGATCAAATGCTGTTTTGGTGGCAAATGACTTCAAAGGATATATTGGAAATTCGACTGTTACAATGGGCATGTGGATATTTGACAAGATGGATCTGTTTTCGAACAAAAAATTTTATATTGCTCCGAGTGCCAAAATTGAAGCTAGAGAAGGAGACGTACTTACAGGAAACTTTTTGAATGCTGGAACATGGAAAATTGATGAAAATCTGAAGATTACTGCCAACCACTTCATGCAACATAAAATTGCCTCAATCTCTGTGAAAGAAACCCTAACTTTAAAGATCAATTTTTCAAAAGACAATGAATGGTGTGGATTGATAAAATCAAATCAACTCATGATCTTGGCTATTGGAAATGTGTTTTTCAGTGGTGAAATTGATGCCATAAAAGCCTCGATAGCTCTACTTGCTTTGGACAAATCCTATTTTTCTATCAATGGGGCGATGTATGTGCACGAATCTCCGATTTATCTAGAATATAGTGACAAAGAATCATTAAGGGAAGAGAGAACTGAGAAACGATTTGGTCTTATGATAAATGGGGTTCTTTATGCGCAAGCTATATATGGAAAAGAGGTAAATATAGGCCGAAGCGTAGTTAGGGGTTTCGACAGGAGGTGAAGGGACGAATGAAAGATTAGTTAAAGAGGGAGTCACAACCCGAATCCATTCTCTGTCGGTAAATTTTTTTCTAAAAATAGTCCCCCTAAATCTATAGTTGGCTGAAAAATCCCAAAAACGCACTCCCAAAGCCTGTAAGAGCATGTTGTTAAAGAAAATTTCTTTTTTTATAAATTATATTTTAGGTTGATATCAAATGTTCCAAAACAAGTCAAGTCTTCCTAACCAATGTTGTTTCAACCAACCAAGAATCAGCAATTATGATCCATTGTTGGAATCTTCATACATTTCCAAATGCCAAAATTTTCTTGACTACACCAAACGATGCCCAACAACAATTGGTATGTAAGAAAATGATACACGAAGGTAGAATAGTTCAATCCAGCACTTCCATCTGCTCTTTCGCAGATGAACTCATAAACAATGGGTATTGGAACTTTGGAAGCCAAGAAGTTTTCTACCCCTATCTAAACGACGCCAACTTTATTATCAAAGAAAAAATGCTCAACAAAAGCGAAATTACTGCAAAGATTTTGCGAATTACTGGACAAGGTGACCTCGTGAACCAAAGCAATTTCAGTACGACAAGACTCGACATAAAGATGAATCATATCGACAACAAAAATGGTAGAGCCTTGGCGACTGATGCGTTGATTTGTTATACTACCTCGAGTGAAGCTATACTAGAAGGGTGTGTGGAAGTTAAAAATTCTCTTCTAGTTTCTGCGAATAGTGCCAAAAAGCTTGAATTCTCCTGCAGATACAAGGATCTTCAAGAATTTTACCTACCAGAGAAGTGCTTTCAACTTTCGGCGAAAGATGTTGAAATTTATTCGAATATAAAAGTCAACTCAAACGGCAATGAAATGACAAAAATTTTGACTAAAGAAGCCTTGAAAATTTATGGAAATGTGGAATTCGACTTATTGATCATATCCCTAGAAGAATTCCCCTCATTGGAAAATGAATTTTTATTTGAAATTAAAGAAAATGGTGTGTTGGTAGGTAAAAATCTACGCTTGAAAGGTGTTACCAAATTTGCCATAATCGTAATTAGCGGAAGTTCTCAAATAAAGAATTTTTTTATCGAAAAAGAAATTCATAGAGTGAGCATCCAAGGCCAAGGTTTGGAACAATGCATTCATCACCTGTTTACCGAGAATGTACCCCTGGAATTTCAATCTTTATCAAACCTTAAGCTGGATTACTTGGAAGCAAAAGATGTTGTATTCAAGAATGGTTCAGTTGTTAACCTACAGTTGGTGGAAGAAGATTTGAAGAAAGCAGTACAATTTGTTATAGCCGATTCACTTGATTTTCAGTAAGACTACTCGCTAATTGTCTCGAACATGTGTTCGAGACTCTAAATGCGCCTCTAAATGTCTCGAATTGAGTCTTGAATTCGAGACTCCATGTCTCGAACAGGTTTGAGTTGATCCGTGCATTGACACGAAAACTTGAATTTGAAAATTTTATTACAAAATGAGTCGAGCGATAGCTCGTTGAATTCCTTAGATCATGCTTAATTGGTACTACTTTTTATAAAAAATGCTGAACATGATCTAAGGAATCCAACGAGCTATCGCTCGATTCATTTTGTAATAAAATTTTCAAATTCAAGTTTCCGTGTCAATGCACAGACCAACTCAAACCTGTTCGAGACTCAATTCGAGACATTTAGAGCCTTGAACACCTGTTCGAGACAATTAGCGAGCAACCTAAGTAATTTTTTAATTGTAAGGGTGCATCTGAGGAGAATCCAAATCAAGGGTGGGTTAAGCTAAAATATTCGAGTCGATTTTGAATCTCTAACCCACTCTTGTTTAAAGATTTTAGAATTCCAAAAAATCTTTTTTTACAAAATCATAACGACAAAATTAAACAATAATATTATTATTCTAGACTTGATGGAACTCTAAATAGTGGATCCAACATTCTCTTTACCTCTAAAGAAGCAAAAACTTGCAATATAAAAATTTCTGGAACTATCAATTCTTCGAATGAAAATGTAGCCTGCCGAGTTGAATGCCAAGATCTTGAAATAAGTGGACAAATCCAAAAACTCCAATCATTGGAAACCGATACAACCAGTAAAACAATAACCCAAACTGGTAAAATTGATTCAATCAAGCAACTCAAGCTGCAATCGGAATGGTTAACCCACAATGGAACTATTGAAAATTGTGCCGAAATTGATCTCTTTGCCTGGGGAATGATCTGCAATGGTGCTATACAAAATTACCAAAACATGAACAAGATTGTTGCAAGTCTGGTATTTGTCAACACTGGAAGTATCTCTGGCCAAACTTCAACCTATGCGGCACCATTTATGTTCAACTCTAGGGTAAAAGATAGAGAAGAGCCGAAGCTTGAGGCGTCGGAGAATGGATTAATAAGCCTGAAGTCCCTAGTTTGCTTGAACACCGAAAGTCAGATGATCGGTCAGAATATTCAAAATCAAGCTGTTTTGTTATTCAAATTAGCCACGGTTACAGCAACAGAATTAAGCCATCAACCCAACAATCAGCAACTCGAGCATTGGAGAAACATTACCAACTCTTTACATGAAAAATTTTCTTCTAACGACCCTTCTTTGGAGCAGATTACTAGCATTTTGGAAATGACAGGTAAGGAATGGGGAAAATCTATGAAAAACAGTACTGTTCCAAAAATTTTTTTCTAAAAAGAAGAAAGAAAAGACGGCGCTAGGAAAAACATCGAAGGGGCCTAAATTTAAAAAAATGCCATTTTCTGTTATTTGGCAAAAATTTCCACAAAAGGCATTTTTTTATTTTCATTGTTCAGATTGGGGGAGGGGTGCACACGGCGGCCCAAACTTGTCAAAAACTTGAGTCACAAAAAATTGCATAAAACATATTCATTGCTGTGCATAGAACACGAATAACACAAAAAAACATAAAATTTCATAGGGCCCTTAATTTCTAGAAGCGATTTTATGACCCTAGAATGGATATGTAAGGAAAATTGTCATATCTCTATGAATATTAAATGAATTCAGATAATTTTTGTTTCTAAAATTTCTAAGAGCGCTAAAAAACATGTTTGAGTCGAATTTTTTTCGCCGAACACGAAGTTTTTATTTTTAAAACTCACTTGAAAATACCCCGTTTTTACCAATTTTTAAAACGTTATAACTTTTTATGGACGCATTCAATTTTCGTGATCAACAGCTCAAACAACGCGAAATAACTCGAAAAATATTGATACGGAGCAATTTTTTAAGCTTGATTCGAAAAACTTTGAATTTTTTATAAATTATCGATTTTTTAATAATAAAGCGATTTGGGCTTTTTTCCGGTGACTCTAATTTTTTTACAAGTTTGGGCCGCCGTGCACGTGCATATTTCCCTTTTACCAATCACTTTAGCGGTGAGCTTTAATGGGGGAGAGTAACCACTTAACCTACACTCAATTCTAAATCCATTTTTTAGATAATACGATGTCGAGTGATCCGAATACCCGAGAAATTGGTCTCCGAGCACAAGCTGGATTCTACATCGAAGTTCGAGCCATGGTAGAGAATATGAGCTCAAATGGAATCGAAAAATTTTGCGTCACAGATCTTGTGGATGCCCTTTTGCGTGCCCAAGAACATTTCCGAAGTGTCAATCTATGGAAAGAACGTCTTTTAGCCGTCCCAAAAATTGCCAGAGACCTGTATAAGAAGGGCATCAGAAAGGTCAACATTTTTACAACTTTTGGCTTCAATAACGTACCAGAAATTGACCCAACCAAGTCCGGAATCCAAGAAGTTGGCCTATGCTCATCCCAAATGGGGTATATCGATGCTGGAAACTCCGACTACTGCGCTCACTTTTTGGAATCTTATACCAATGATGGAACAATTACTTCGGCAGCTGGAGATATTATCATTGAGAGTGCAAATGTTTACCAGAGTTCCAGAGGCCGAATGCTGTCTACATTTGGAAAAATATTCATCAAAGGTGAAGATGTGGCTGTAAATAATATTGCCGAAGCAAAACAACTTATAATCGAAGCGAGAGATCAACTTAAAGCTATAAACATTTCGGCAAAGATGGCTAAGCTTATGGTAAAAAATGGGTCTTTAACTGCAGAAAAAGTGAAAACCGAACAACTATATGCAGAATCGGGCGGTAAATTGGCTATAAAACAAGTTAAAGCAAATGAAGCTCTGATTAAAGGAAAAGATGTTTCCGCCGTCGGAGTTTCGGCGAAAAAACTTTTGCTAGAAGCTCAAAACAACTTGTCAGCGACGAATATTTCTTCAACTACTGCGCAACTTGTTGCCAAAGAAGGAAATTTGAATGCATCAAATGTTAGTGCCGAACATCTTTTTGCAGAAGCCGGAAAGGATTTATCTCTGGATCAAGTCAACTCCACTGAAACATTTGCTAAAGGCCAGAATGTGAATTTAAGCAGCATAAACTCAGAAAAACTTGTAGCCGAAGCTAAATCTAACCTCAATGCGACAAATATTTCTTCTGGTGTTGCAAAACTTGTGGCAAAAGAAGGTGCGGTTACAGCTACTGGCGTAAAATCAAGACACCTTATTGCTGAAGCAAACCAAAATGTGAATTTGGGTGATGTCAAGGCGACTACTGTCTCTGCAACATCCCACACGGCCAATGTAAATATGACTGATAAAATCGAAGCGGACACCCTAAAAGCATCTGCAGCCAACACAGTGAATCTAGTGCCAACGAATTCTGGTCAAGCCAATCATAAATTTGGTACCCTATCGATTGATTGCAAAAAGATGCAGAATGGAATGGTCAAAGAACTACTCGAAGGAAGTGGTGTATTCAGATCAATGGAAGTTAGGGATATGCTGGATTTGGCTGTTACCGATGAAAAAATCGTTTTGGATAGCATAAGTAGAACCTGCAGCTTGTCGTTGAAATTTAAAGAAATTGATATTGTGGGCAAAGTTTCGACAACAAAATCTTTCCGAGCCGAAGCCGAAGGCAATATAAATATTGCTACTAAGCAACAAGAACCAAAAACTATTTGGGAAGCACTGTTTCATTCTCGCAGCTGTAGTCCACATCAAAACGCTGGAATTTCTGCCGGTGGAGATATTTCGCTTGAAAGCAAAACTGGCTCAATAACCTTGAAGCAAGCAACAATCGAAGGAAATGCTATCGACATGACTGCGGCTCAAAACCTAAACGTTCTTGCCGAAAAATCTGAAAATACCCGAGCAAAAGCAAGTTATATAAAAGCCAGGAAAGGAAAAGAATATGGAAACGAAGGCCGAACTAAAGGACTACACATGAAAGCTGGAGGTCAAATTGATGTCTATGCATCAAATTTGGAAAGCGAAGGGGATATGATTTTGCAAGGAAAACAAGGAATCACCACGAGAGCAGCAACAACTACTTACCAAGAAACATCCAGCTCATCCGGGTTTTTGGGATTCAACAAAAAGTCAAAGACAACAATTTGGGCCGAAGTGGACAAGTCGAACCTATCGTCGGGTGGAAAAATAATTATGCAGAGTGAGCAGGGTGGGATAACTTCGGTCGCTACTGACATTCATGCTCAAGATTCAGTTTACCTAGATGCAGAAAACGACATAAAATTATTGGATTTGGTTACTCAAAAAAAGACAAAAACTAGCTCAAGCAGTTGGTGGGGACTTTCGCAATCAAGCAGCTTTCGATCCGAAGAAATGAGCGAGGCAACAAGACTTGTCACAAAAGGAGACGACCCAAACATTATCAAATCGCGAAAAGGCAACATATTTATTGAAGGATCAACTATTGATAGCCAAGGAAAAACTTTTGTTTTGGCCGAAGAAGGTGATGTTAGTTTTAAAGAAAGAATTCTCAACACCGAAGAGTACACGGAAAGTTTCGGCTTTAACCTAACTTCTTTGAGTTTCAAGCATGAAGATACTCGGAAAAAATCTCAGACAATAGCTGGAAGTGTAATCAAAGCCCAAGCATTGGAAGTCAAAGCAAAGAAATTCATCGTAGAAGGGTTGAATATTGAAACCGGACAGCTGATTATCGATGCTGAGGATGTTAATTTCATTGGTAACAAGTTGGAATCTAGTATGGAATCGAATAGCATAACCATCGGGCTGGTACCTACAGAGCTAAAAATCAACATAGAAACCGATTCACGAGCTTCAAGAACAACCGAATACTCCAATCAGCTTACGAACATTGGTGGGCCTATAATTTTCAAGAATGTAAAAAATTGCAAGTTGGAGAATGCCAATATTGGATGTGACGAAATCATTGGAAGCGTCGACAACATGGAAATCACATCCAAAGCATCAACTTCGACAAGTACCCGCACCAAAGTTTCACTCGACATTGGATTTGTGCTTATCGGTGGTGTCCCAACACCTATCCCAGGATTAGAAGTGGATAAAGAAAGTAGTGATACGGCAGCTGTAAAACAGATTTCCGGGGTTCATTCAAGGAAAGCGGTTACAACCAAAAATTTGAAAATGAAATATCTAAAGCTGATCGGAGGCTTGGTCTCATCCAATAATGAAATTGAAGAATTTGCAGAAAATATTGAAGCACATGATGTTGAAGAGCATGAGAAGATTGACAACCGATCGATTGGTTTGAAGATTATGCCAGGAAAAACTGGAGTTTCGTCTGTATCTTTTGGTGACATGTCAACAAAGGGGACAAGGAATGCAAAAATCCAATCGAGTATGATTTCTGGGACAGGGAAAGTTGCATCTGGATACCAAGTGAACACCAAGAAAGAAACAATTCGACAGATCACCAACGAGAATATCAAAACTTCTGGTTTCAAGTTTCATGCCGGAAAAGATGGGATAAAGGCACAAGTTAATGAAGTTGGTGGTGGAATTATCTATTCGAAGGATAGAGGGGTTGAAGTTTCAGTTAAAGCTAAGGAGTTTGAGATGGAAGTTGGAGTTGACAAGAAAAGTGGAGGAAAAGCTCGCGTCAAAACAGCAAAAACCGAACATGGATTCGAAATTTCAACAAAAGAAAATAAGGCTTCACTAAAAATAAAGCAAGAAGGAAATGAATTTTCTCTCGATACTGGAAAAGGTGGAGCCGAGATAAAAATAGGTATATTTTTGGGGTAAACTCCAACTCGAATATGAAACTCAACTAATCAATTTTTCGGACACTCTTATAGCACGTCTGTTTCAAGTGGCAAGAAGTCTGTGCCAATTATTCAGCTTTTCAAAAATTGCCTAATTTTTTGTGCTCGGGGTTTTTTCGGTATGGGTAACTTGAATCCGAAAGAAGTTTTTGATTTTGGCAATGGCAGATACCCAAAAATCCCACAAAAGGTCTTAAAAATTTTAAAAATAATAATTTTTTTGCTAGACAGATAGTAGGGCACAAGGCAACCCAATTTTTTTAAAAACTAATCCTATTCGGGTTTCCTATCGCGTAGATTTCCTTCGCCTACTAACCCTATTCAGGTGCCCTATCGCGTAGGCGAGTGTCCAAGAACCGACTAGTTTAGTTGGGAGGAGGTACTTATATTTTTGTTAAAAAATTGATACCCAGAATTTTCTAATCAAATGAAAAAATTTTTGGTTTCTCTTATCCCCTTAGAACTGAAAAATTTAAAAGACTTTGCACATTTTCAATAACTAATCAAAAATTTTTAGGTGACGGAGAAACTAGCTTCCAGCTCAAAGCTAAAGAAGATGGGGCTCAAATTGATGTCAAAAACAAAGATCAGGCATTCAGTTTTGGAGCAGGCAAAGACAAAGCAGTTATTAATTTCAATGATGGAGACAACACAATCAATGTGGGCACCGACTTGAAGAACAATAAAACAAATGCTGATGTCAAAATTGATGGGCAGAGTATTAGTGCTACGGTTAGTAAGGATGGACTTCAGGCAAATGTTAGCGATGGAAAAAATAGCGTCGGCTTCAATACCGATTTCAATAAGAAGATGGATTTCGATCTGAACCTGAATGATGGAAAGAATAGTTTGAACTTGACAACGAAATTTGAGAAAGGAAGCAACAATTTTGGTGTAAAATTTGGTGACGACAAGAATAAATTGGCATTTTCTACAGATTTTGAAGAAAAGAAAGAATTCGGGGTTGAACTTGGTGATGGCAATAACAAGCTAGCATTTTCAACGGACTTTGACACGAAAAAGGAATTAGATATAAATCTTGGTGATGGAAAGAACAAGCTGGAATTTTCAACTGATTTCAATAAGAAAAACGATCTGGGTATTGAACTGTCTGATGGAAAGAGCAAGCTGGGCTTCTCAACCGACTTTGATAAGAAAACTGACCTGGACTTGAAACTATCTGATGGGACAAATAAGCTGGCTTTCTCAACAGACTTTGATAAGAAGAAAGAATTGGGCATAGAACTAGGTGTTGACCAAAGCAAGCTGGCTTTTGCTACCAACTTTGATAAGAAACAAGAATTGGATATAAAGTTAGAAGATGGCAAGAACAAGCTGGAATTCTCCACCGACTTTGACAAAAAGAAAAATTTGGACATCGAACTTGGTGATGATCGCAGAAAGTTAGCTTTTACAACTGACTTTGATACAAAGAAAGATTTGAAAATCAACATTGTCGAGGAAAAGAGCAAGATAGAATTCTCGACTAACTTTGAAGGCAACAAGAAGTTAACCGCAGAGTTTGGCGACGAAAAGGCTAAATTAATCGTCGCAACGGATTTCGATGAAAAAGATGAGTTGGATCTCAAACTTACGGATGGGAAAAATAAATTAACCTTCTCAACCGACTTTGATAAAAAGAAAGTTCTTAGCTTCGAACTTGGTGATGAAAAGAACACGCTGATATTTGGATCAGATTTTGATAAAACGAACAACTTGGATCTAAAACTGGGAGATAATACAAATAAGTTGGACTTTTCAACGGACTTCGATAAGAAAAATGATCTGGGAGTCAGGCTAGGCGATGACAAGAACAAGCTGAATTTCGCAACTGACTTTGAAAAGAAGAAAGATCTGGATTTTGAATTAGTCGATGATAAGAACAAACTGGGCTTCTCGACGGACTTTGATAAGAAAAATGAAATGGAAATTAAAATAGGCGACGACAAGAACAAATTAGTCTTTTCATCAGATTTTGATAAGAAACACGACTTTGATATTGAGATATGCGACGCCCAGAATAAGGTGGAATTCTCAACAAATTTCGAAAATACCAACAACTTGAAGATCAACCTTCAAGATGAAGAAAATAAAATCGCCTTTTCTTCTAACTTTGAAGAAACTAATAATTTGGATATCAACCTGGGAGCTGATACATATCAAGTTGGCTTTTCAGCCGATTTTGAAGAGAAAACAAAATTAGATATCGATCTGGAAGGAGCTAAGAACAAGCTCAATTTCTCGACCAACTTAAAAGATACCCAAAATTTGGACATGACTCTTGAGGAAGATCAAAGCAGAATGAAGTTTTCTACAGATTTTGAAAATAAAAACAATCTTGAAGTCAATCTGAATGATGAGGATAACAAGTTCAGTTATAAGACCGATTTCAAGGACACCGAAGAAATGGAGATTAATCTAGAAAAAGGCAAGTTCAGTTATCAATAATTAGGATTAGATATAAGAGCAATTTTCTAGAAATTACATAGAGAAGAGATGTGGGGTGGGGGGGGGAGTGTGTAGAAAGTAACTGTTGAATAAATTTGTTAGGCGATAGGGGTGCTAATAAAAAACTTCGAACACTTGTGGGAGGGGGGAGTAATTTTGAAACAAATTTTTATAATTTAGAAGTCCAAATTGACAAAGAAACAATTAAGATCGCTTTTTCTACAGCTCTCACAAGTAATCCAAGTGCCAACGTGGAATAGGAACATAAATCTCAAATTTCTTATCATGTTATTTTTTATCTTTTATGTATATACCATTAATCTATTTCATAAACAAATAAACTATATCAAACGAAATCCAGCTTTCTAACTACACCAAAACTATCAGGATTGGTTTTATATTTCCGGAGAAATCCTCAAAAACATACAAAAATTTCGAAATGTCAAGTTTCGAAAAATCAAACGACCCTTTTAAAACAAAGTAAATCCAAAAATATTAGAGTGGTTTATTTTTAATCAAAATTTGAGTCATAAGACATAGGTAGATGGGATGGGGTAGCGTCCAATAGGCAGAAAGACAGGACTTAGTCTCTGTTATACTTGACAGGGATGGCTAATGATTTTGCTTAAAATTTTTACAGGGTACTCTAAAAAAGGAAATTTTGCGATTTTTTTAAGTTTTTTAATTTTCACCAACATAGGGACTTTTCTATGCCAGGAATCGATTTTGCACATTGCCGAACCTTGAAAACGCTTCTCTGACCCTGATCAGGGAAGAGGCATATGTTTTGAAGCGAAAATAGGCTAAGTCAGAGTCAGGGAAGTGATTCAAGGTTCGACAATGATCTCAATCGATTCCTGGCATAGAAAAACCCCTATAGGTTATTTTAGTGAAATTTTAAAGACTTGAAAATTATTGAAAAATCGCTCAAAGATCTCATTCTCTTCGTGTCACCCTTGTCTTCTTCACTTGTTCCCGATCGATTCTCATCGATTCTTTCTTTAGCCTTCCTATCTATTTTCATGACTTGGAAATGAAAATCGGTTAATTACGCACAATGTCATAAATTGGGGTTGCGTATAGAAAGGTTGACAAGGATGTTTGAAAAAAAGGATTCTTCCGTTACTTTTTAGCTATTTTTTATTGATCGAAAAATACGATGATTTTGGGTTGGGCTCTTTGGTTTATAGTTAAAAGTAAAGAGGGATGAGGCGTTATGGAAAATGAGTTTTCTGCTAATTTGCCGCATTACCATCCCAGTAACATAAACAAGCTTGCTTGTAAGTTTTTTTGGTAAATAAAGATGTTTACTCTGATTTTGAAAATTTTTGAAAAAAACGTCCATTTTCAATCTTATACTAAAAAATGCCATTTTTCACCAAAAGTCATAAAAATGACTATTTTGCCACACACAAAAATGCGATTTAAAGGGGGGTATTTTTTACGGCCTAATCTCCGAAAAAATTGTTTTTCCTAATTTTTTTGCAAAATGACTTATCTAGATGTAATTTTATGCGGGAAACACGAATCTGACATTATTTTCATGTAAAAGTCGATATTTTGACCTTGGTTCGAATCCCTCCATGAGCCATAAAATTTTGCATTTTTTAAAAATTTTCGTTTTTAATTAAAAAAATACCCTTTTAGGGGTAATTTTATGCGAGGAATCGATTGCACGCACTCGTTTCTCGCATAAAATTACCCCTAGATATGTCATTTTGCAAAAAAAAATTAGGAAAAATTTTTTTCGGCGATTAGGCCGTAAAAAATATCCTCCCTTTTAAGAAGTCGGTTGGGCAAAATAAGAAGTGGTCCAAAGCATAAGGGATTTCTCTAAAAAAAATTTCGACGCTGGTGGGAGTCGTAATCCGCTCCCTATAACATGACTTTCAAGCGCCCTAACCATTTAGCCATGATGTTTTGTTCGTGCCGGTTTTTTTGCCATTTGTGACGCCGTGCGAGGGATTGGGGGGTAATAATTGTCAGACAAATCGTGTTATATAAGGTATAAAAAAGTTTAAAATAAAGATAATGTATAAAGAGGAAATTGGTTGTACTACAACGAATAGTGCAACAAGAGAAAATTGGTGGATGAAAGTGATTAAATGTAGAGACGCACACAATATGACAGGGGCCTATATTTTCCAAAATTTACGAGTGGGTAAAGGGCAATTTCGAAAATTTACGACCCACACGTAGACAAAAAGGCGGAATTCCACCCCTCACACACACCGCTCTCCCGAAAATAACGATCACACAGCACTTTCTCGACAAAGGCGCGACGTTTTTCCTAATGGGACCCCTTATTTTTTTGTAAATATTTTTGCCCAAAATTTTTGCGGGGTGGTCGTCCAAAAATAAGAATGTTTAAATTTATATATATGGGATTCGAACATGTCTCGCGCAAGAAGTTTCGTCTGTGTATTACAGCGAAAACATGAACGCAGTTGTCAAATCCCTGAATCAATTAAACTCCGTATAGTGAGAAGAAAATAATTCACGCACATTAATATTTTTTTATTTGTAATTTTTATGCGTATCTTTTTTTACTATTCATTAATATATATAAAATTTTAAACTATTTAGTTAAATGGCGACTGATGACTACGACTCTGTGCGTATATCTAAAGAGATAGAAAATACTAATCTCGAAACATCATTACAGCCGTTATCGGGAGAACAACGTGATCAAGAACTAGAACGGGTTCGTAATGAATTTACTTCGATTGCACAAGGATTAGGTCAGATTGAATGAGAAAATTTATCAGTTATTTAAATATCGATTTTGAACGAAAATGATCTCTAAATTAAAAATTTTTTGCTAAAAAACGGGAATAATCTAATGCAATTAATTCCGAAATTCCAAAAATTTAACTAAATTATTTTTAGGAAATGAGCAAGGAACACTACCCTTCAATATGGCACAATTTAAAGAACAAAGAGCGAATGCTGAACTAGCAACCAGCCTTAACTCTCATCCAAATCTTTATCATGCCATAATGAAAGCTGGCGAAATTTTTGAAAAAGCTAACCATCCTAGCTTGAATCGTAGCGAAAGAAAATTTCGTTGTGAAATTAAAAAGACTCAAGATATAGAAAATTTATTTAAAATTATGATCGAAGGACTTAAGTAAGTCTTATTTTCAAAGGTTAGATATAGTTTCTAGCCTTATATTTGCTTTTTCTTTTTATATAATTGTAAAAATTTTTATATATACAACAATGAAAAATTTTAATTTAGAGCCTTAACAGTTGGCCCCGAAGTGCTATTATTGAATAGTCAAGATTTGGTTATAGCATTTGCCGGATGTATTAAAGCTTTCTTGAAGTCCGTAAATGCTTCAGCCGAGGAGTCAACATATATAGCATTCCCTATTGTGAAACAACGTAGTATCGCTTGGGTCCGATACGACTTTCATTCCATCAGGAGATCAAGAACGTTTTTATTTAGAACGACACATATAGTAGATATTAATGTGGCTCAAAAATATTTTTATTTTACTACAGAATTCAATTTCCGTCTTAATTTGTTCGAGGCCGAGCGAAGTATCAAAAATAAAAAAGAACCGAGTCCGAAAGAAGAACCGAAACCGATAAAAACCGAGGCCGATAAAAAGTTGAAAATTTGTATGATCATATAAGAACCTCACAGCAAAGTACCTGTTGATCAAATTTATGACAGATTTTTA
>JAQGBS010000565.1:0-20534 GCA_034698545.1 Acrobeloides obliquus
GACTCGTCTGTGACCTGATGCTCGGACCACATTTAGGGAGCATATTCAAGGTCAGAGGAAGGAAAGCCGCTTAACCTTCTCTAGTATTCCATGAATTTTATAGAAATTTTGTAACAATTTTAAAAAATAAATAAAATTTATATACATTTGTAAAAAAGATACTAGCAAATAGATGAATGCACGTTATTTAGAAAATGAAATTGCGCAAAACGCGGAAAACAACCGAATGTGTTGACCTCGTTGTAAACAAATAAGTAATGGCGTGTAATAACTAAAAAACTTCCTTTATCTAATCGGATCAAATTTTGGGTTAAAATAAGAAAATAGAAGGGATTAGGAATAAGAGGAAGTATAATAACAAAGTAATTTTTGTTTAAATTAAAAAATGATTGGTATATTATTTTTAGTAAGAAAGAATCACGTCCGTGTTCATGGGCAAATGTGAAGAAAACTTGGAAACAGGTTTCCATCATGAAAATACAGACTTCAATCAAATGTAGCGCACAGTATGAAAAAAGATTGAACATTAAAGAACGACTCGACATCATGCCAATCGATCAAATTATAGAAGTCAGAAACGTTTTAATACCTATTGTATAGGAAAAAATTCTAAATATAAAATTGTAAATTAAAAAGTACAAAGTAAAGAAACAGACCGTTCGGTCATCATTATCACAAAAGTCTCTTGTTTTTTGGACTCTATGTTCCTTGACACCCTACACCCACCATTGTGAAGCTATTGGTCTGAAAAAATTCTCAATGAAAATTAAATTGCTAGCTTTTATTTGTCAAAAGATAACGAGCAAAACTCTTTAAAAAAGGTGTAGGAACCCCCAAAAACAAACAAAACGCATCCCCTCCGGGGATGCGTTAAAAAACCAGCTATAAATTCTTCAGCTGAATATATAAGCTAGTGAAAAATCCCTAAAAGTTATATAGTACATAGTCTTAAAAAATCGCAATCCTTTTCTTGAACAATCACCAAAACTAACAAAAATCTAGTTTTCTCTAGCTGGATTTACATTCAACACACATTAAACAGACAGATCTCACTTTGGTTTGATTCAAACCGACTAATCTCCGCTTATCAAATCGATATAGGGATAAAAAATTTTCAACCCACTTATTTAATTTTACACTTTTTTCTGTCTTTATATGTAAAAAATTTAAATTAAAAAAACGATAAGCGTTCAATTTGTTCTTTATATACAAAGAAAAATTACTAAAATGTTTGCAAATATCCTATACGAAATCAAGACGAGTTCCACTTCAAAGCCTTTTAAGAATAGTAAAGTTTAAGTGGTTTTAAACATAAATGGAAAATCTTTTTTAACGAACAATAACAAATACAACAACAAATCTGTACAATTTCAAAGTTAAAAAAGTCGAGAATATTAGAGTTGGGTGAACCGAACCGGTGGTTTTACCCGAACCACTGAACCGAACCAATAACTTTTTAAAATCGGTTCGAAATTTTTTCAATCGGTTCGAACCGGTTAAACCAAACCGATAGATTTTTAAAACCGGTTCGAACTGAACCGCGAACTGAAACGATTCATTTTTATCGGTTCGCCCAACTCTAAAGAATATCTACACAATGATAATAAATCACTATATTTGTTGAACTATTTTCAAATGATAATACACTGGCCATTGTCTACTACAATCATTGATTTGCATAACATAAATCTTTGTGAATCATAATAAACGAAACGAAAACTTTTATATAAATAAACAGGGTTGAATCATACAAAATACTTTAAGAAGCTTTTTTGAACACTCGAACTTAGTGTTTAACGGTTCGAGGTGACTCCAAGTTGGTAACATTAACGGATGGGAAAATTTTCTAAAGTCATTTCGAGTCAACCCGAGTTCCCTAAAAAATTTAAGACCTTGTCCGAAGCTCAAAACCCCGATTTTACGTTGATTTTTTGAATTTTTTAACCTGTCTAAAAAATCCTAAATAATTTTTTCTGTCAAAATTTTTACAAGGATATGTATTTCAATATGGAGAAAATTTCTAGCTTGTTTTCGAAAGAATTCGAAAAATTTCGATTTTTGAGCCATTTTTACAGTTGGAGGGATCGATTTTTTCAAAACCAAGCTAGAAATGTATATTGAAATACATAACCTTTATAAAAATTTGACAGAAAAATCCTAGGATGTTTTAGACAGCTTAGAAAATTCAAAAAGTCAACGTAAAATCGGATTTTTGAGATTCGAACAAGTTTTTGAATTTTTTAGGAAACTCGGATTAACTCAAAATAACTTTTAAAAATTTTCCTATGCGTTAATCTCACTAAATAAATTCAACTTGGAATCATCTCGAACCGTTTAACACTAATCCCTCCTAGGTTCAAACCTTCGAGAATCGTCTCTTAAGATATGGTCACAAAAATAAATTTGTGTGTTACTAAACTCAGATTCTTAAAAATCTACAAAACTTCAAAAAACTCATGCAGGCCATACGAACAAACTAACAAGACAGATTAGCATAACGTAAGTTTTTGGTTTCATCGCCATAGAAACATAGCTGAACACAAAGAAAATCTAGTCACCAGAAAAATGTTGAATATGTGCCAGCCTGATATTTTATTACGAACTTTTTTAGCTTAAATGTGTGAGAATACAACCCCAAATTTCATGAAAGACTGAACTTATAAATAAATCAATAGAGTAAACATTTAGCGTAATGCACGCAATGCGTAAAAGGGGTCTCGTAAATTAATAACATGTGTATAGCCTCCAACCATTTTGAGATAAAAAGAGCCTTATTTTGAAAGTATGTCCATTTTTAGGCAAAATTCTATGTAAAAACTAGTTGAAAACACTTTATAAGCGAATATAAAATACAAAAATCATAAACGAGTATAAGAGAATACATCTTCCGGTTAGACAATTTGTGAATGGCTTGGGTTAGTGTAGGTGGAAAGAGCAGTATGTATGCGAAACATATCCATGGGTCTTAGTCCCTCTATGAAATTGCACGATCATCCTGCGTGTCGTGTCCGGTCCAACCGACGCACCAATTAATTCGCAAGCCTGCACATCGAGCGCGTCCTTCCCATTTTCATATTGCAAGGTCTTTATCCTGTGTTGAGATGCTCATGGGAATTAATCAGTTGGGATTCACAAAAAAATTGAAAACCGAAAGTTTTAATAGTTGTTTGTTTATTTTTTAAATTAGTAAATTATTGTGATCGAACGAAACCCGAGTCAATGGAATCCATTTGGTACTCGGCCTCATAGTCACAATCTTCTAAAACTTTTGGCTAATTTGGCTAACCAGCCGGCTGTATCTCATCCATCTTTGTGGATTTATTCAATAGGAAGCATTAGGAATCAACCCCTTAAGAAGCTTAAGGAATCAACCCCTTTCGATTTCAGTAAAATGAAAACACCATTCAAAATTATGTTAATAGCAAGTACAAGCGTTGAATAAAAGTCTAAAAATATGATACACTCTTATCGAGTACTTAACAAGTGTTTATTTTTCTAGCCAAAGTTTGAAGTGAGTCATCCATCATTATTTGAGCTTCGAGGTCAAGTTGTCCTTAAATCGGCGGTGACCACTGAATAGATAAATGACACTTACAACGTTCACCGCATAAAGATGAAATGGAACATTTAAGGTCTCTGAAAAGCGTTTCACGAGGAACCATTTTCAAAAAGTGCGACCTGGAATTTTTTCTAGCGTGAAATTTTTTAATTATGGTGAGTACATAAAAAATTCTACTACGAAATCCCGCGATTCTTTCACTACACCGAAGAAATAGGCATTTTTTCCTATTTTTGCCTTTTTATATACTTTCAAAACATTCCCCCGAGCTTCAATTAAAAGCTTTTTCGCTGAAACTACTTTTATTTGCAAAAGCAACACTAAATCTAAAAATCTGTGCAGCCTTTTTTTAAACTTCGTTTCGATTTTCTACGGCACCTTGCAATTCGGCAAACCTCAGCGCGAAAAACCCCAATAAAACCAGTCTTGGAAATTTATATTTTCGATCGATTTTTAAACTTTCATAAAATGAACATTATAGCAATTTTGTATAACTCGCCAAGACGAATAAAACGACACCAAAATTATCAAATTTGAAAATAGTTTTGGGTTATTGAAACAAAAACATGAATCAGAGTTTTCGTTTCAATAACCCAAAATGATTTTCAAATTGGATAAATTTGGTTTTCACTAGCTTAACTCTAGTCGGCAAAAATATGACTCAAGTGTATGTGTACACTCTCTAATTGAAAATTAGAGAGTGTACACATACACGTATTTCGGCGGTGCGTAGCGCCGCCGTACGTTTGTTAAAGGGATGCCAAAACATCGAAAATGTGCTGTTTAAACGCAAAAATCAATGTCAGGAAGTGCTTTTCAAGCTTTAAAAACATAAAAATTGGCATTTTCGCATGAATTTTACCCTAATAGGGTCATTTTTCCAAAATTTCAGGACTTCGAAATTTTTCACGTGGTTGGCCCACCTATTCTAGACTAGCTCCTAAATGTCCTTATTATGAAAAAATGCAAAAACTTTAAGCTGGGTAGCGGGATTGAACCTGAGATAACAAAATAATAAGCTATAATCATAGCCAATAAGCCATTATTGTCCCAATAAAGACCTTTCACACTTTGGATATGGTATAGCATATTGTTTTTTGTCAACTTTGGGAGCCATTAGATAGCCACACAGGGGCCGTCATCAGCTAACTCTATTTTTTTAAAGTCAAGTCAGGGGTGCTCTATAAGAATATACTCGAAATTTTTTAAAATCGCACCATACACTGTTGCCGTTCCCTTGTAAGTCGAAACACTAAACGCCTCGAATTTGAGACTCCTTCTTGAATTGGTCTCGAATTCCAGACGTTTAGCGTCTCGAATTAGTGGTAAGTCGAGACGATCAACGTTGGCCCAACGCTGTTTAACTTGCCAGATCGGACGGGATGCCGACTTCGGACTTTGTATTTTGGGTCCAGCTTTTTTATAGACTACATTTTTTAAATCTTCTTTTCATTTCGTACAGATCTGATCTATAATTCTTTTCGTTATTGGTCATAAACGTATTTACTGTTTGGTTTATGTTTGCTTTTCAGTCTGCTCGATGCTCTATTGCTCAACGAATTGATTTTTGATAGCTATACTTGTCAGAAGAAAGAGATCAAAATTAATAATACTTCCTCATCATTGATGTTGGCTAAGCTGTTGTTATGCTGCTAGTTCATATTTAGCTCCTTATTTTGCTCCTATTCACGTGAATTTCTTTCCCCGTGCACGCAGATGTTTTTACGAAATTTTATTCTTAGGAAACTTCATGAATAATCGCTCATAGCCTCACCCACCTCCGCCTGTTATTTTTTTTATCTGTCTAGCTTGTGTATGTAGAATCATCGAGATTATTTGTAATTTCACTTTTGTTTAAACGTTCGAGTTGATGGACCAGTTTTTGTGATTATGTCAACCTCAGAGAATGATCTAATCATTCTTGGTTTGTTGTACTTTCTTCGTAATTTGTTGGCATGTTTTTCGATATAAAAGGAGGTGCGCGTCTCGACAAGGTCAGAATTTTGTTTTTTATCATTTGGATAGTCTGAAATCTTTGCATATAGAAGAAAATCGTTTTTTAGGGCCTCCACTAATTGTGTTTCGAAATTTTGGAAGCACTAATAGGAAGTTGGGGAGCACTAGTTGAAATTAGTGCTTGTCTTGACGCGTCACGACACTTCTCGATGCGTCACGACGTATCACGACGCGTCTCGATGTGTCTCGACGTGCCTCTATGTGTCTCGAAGCTTGTTTAAATTGCGAATATCTTTTCAGGATAAACGAATTTTCGAATGTTGTCTTTGATATTTTTATGCATCTTATTGTAGGCTATAAATTTGCTGAAGATCACATTCGTCGTAAAAGTTTTGTTTATCATTATTTTATTTTTAAAAATATAGGCCTTATAAAAAACACGAAAATTGTTGATTACGAATATAAACAATTTGAAAAAAAGTTCCCTATAGGGGGTCTCGGATCCCTTTGTGTATGCTTTTAAGGTTTTTTGTTATGACCATATCTAATCGTAGGAATTGAATCGAGAGCTCATTGACCACTCAAGTGAAAGGGGAGAATCTGCGCTACAACTTTTATATAGACATCTATTACAAGTTTTCGCTTCAATGAATAGATAATCGCAGATCTTTGACAACACCTCCGATTTGTTGACATGGTATTGTCAATGATGTTACTAACGGTAAAAAACAAATGATGTTACTAGCGGTAAAGAACTTTTCGATGCAATGGTATATGGTGGAAAACTTTTGCAAGGTATAAGCATTTATATATCAAGCTTGAGTTAAAGTTACATATTTTTTTGGCGACCACAGAACTTTTTATTGTTCAGGCAACGTGTACATTGAAACGAAAAGAAACGTGGATATAGCTTTTTTTGATGCATCCTTGCGTGGTCGTAGGGAAAATCAGGATTAGTGCTAACTACTAACTAATACTGATTTTTCCGCTATACGACCACGCAGGGATGCATCAAAAAAGCTATACCACGTTTCTTCTTGTTTCAATATACACGTTGCCTGATTCAAGAAAAAATTCTGTGGTAGCCAAAAAAATTTCGACTATACCATTTTTTCGATTCATCTTATCGGTCCGAACTTTTATCGCACCCTGTATATCATTTGTGATGTCATTGTAGCGCCTTATTTGTCTTTCGATACGTTGTCTGTTCTTTCAAAGCTTCTTTTTTTCTAATTGAGATGCCGAAAAACTTTTTCAGAACAATCTTCCGACTTGTGTTGCTAAACCTTGCGCGTTCCGGTGCGATTCACGTGCTCTCATTTTTCATAAATACAAGATCAATGATGACTCTTCAATTACCACACTCTCTCGAGCACAGCTGTCCAAGGACATTCGAAATTCACGGGCGCTTCACATTTTCGCAAATAGAATCTAGTCTTTCTGCACTCTTTCGGATACATTTTCGTCTAATCCTGCGAAGACGAAGAGAAAGAGAAACACTCCCTTTGTAGCTGAGGCATGTCGCAAGGAAAAGAGCAGAGGCTACGATAAAGAAAGCTTAGTGCGAGGAGAGGACGTTGTGTAGCTCGGGAGTTCCCACACTTTGCTCTTTTGCCGAGACTCTACGGCTAGGTTCGGTTTTTTAAAGAAATGATTTATTTTAAAAGTTCACGTTAGGGCAACATTTTTATTGTTTTTTCTCTCTGAATTTTCTAAATGAATCGTTTGAACGATGTTTCTTTTGAGTATTCGAATATTTTGAAATGTTTTCTTTATCATATACTCCAGGGATGCCAAGAATATTTTGTTCAAAATCAGTAAAATCTGATTTCAAAAATCAGATTTTAGGAGTAAAATGATAATTTTTCATTATATTTCTTATAAATTTGATCCAATTTGCATCTAAAAAATTAGAATTGACACTGAAAAATCAGCGCTTTTCTGAAAAAATCAGCAGACTTGGCATCCCTGCTTAGGCTTAGGTCTAGGCTTAAGCTTAGCTCTAGGCTTAGGCCTAAGCTTAAGCCTAGGCTTGGGCTTAGGCTTAAGCCTAGACTTAAGCTTAAGCCTAAGCCTAGGCTTAAGCTTAGGTTTAAGCCTAAGCCAGAAGAAAATTTTTTATCAGCTCCCCAAAATTCGAATCTTTGATTTTTTATCTATCATTATTTTATTTTAAAAATTTTCCAAAAAAATAAAACAAACAATATTAAGATAATTTGAAGCAATTTTTATGACCCGGAAAAGAATAAAAATAAAAAAGAAATGAAAAAATTTTAACGGTCGAATTTAGATCTGATAAAAATAGTCCGTTTCCGCCGCCAATGGAAAAAAGTCCGGGGGCGATGGCCAAGTGGTCTAAGGCTCCGCCCATCCGATCTGGCAAGTTAAGCTACGTTGGGCCCGCAGATTCATTGGCGGATGAAACGGACTTTAATAGAATATCCCGGAATTTTGAAGAAGTATTCCTGTGTTAAGAGTACCAATTTTTTTTTACTGATACCCCTTCATACTCTAACGAACAACTTTACAAAACCTCACTTTTCATGAAAATCTAACACACCTCCATTTAACGCCTCAACTAAATTCGATCTGAACAAGATACAAACAAATGGATGGTATATAAGAGTGTAAACTCAAAAACTTTTTTGTGTTATGAACATAAACAACCATTGACTCCAGTCTATTCACTTTTCTTTTACGACAAAAAATTACATTAATCAAAAAAGTCTGTTTATGTTTTTTTCATTCAGAAATAAAGTACAAAGTAGTTGAAGGACTTTGGACTTTTTATTGGCAACGGAAGAACTGATTTTTTTACGCGAAAAAAAGATGTCTGCGATTAGCTGGAGACCTTCGACCCCGGCTATCCTTGCGAACATATGCTTCGTTTCTGATATTTTTATTCGCCTTATTGTTCTCTTGTGGCCGTGATAGTCTTGCTCGTGTTTTCTTCATTCTCTTCTATTTTTGCATTGTGCGATACTAAACTACACAAAAGCATGTGAACACTGTGCTTAGTCAGCTGCCCCTTGTCGGCGAGTGGAGACGAAGTTAGATTCTTTTCTCTATCAGTTGACTGACATAAAATGCCTAATCGAAAAAAAATTTCGGAAATTGTGTTTTATTGCATCCAGCATTCTCATTCACCCCGCTTCAACCTTTTTTTAATTTGGTTTCCAATTTCGCAAATATTGGTGGCTTGATTGCATATGAAAGTGTTTTGGTTTTCCATTGCTTAGTTTTCTGTGTTAGCAAAGCGTTTATAATTCCCTTCATCACCCCTTACAAGGATTAGGCAGAGACAAGAGGGTATAGACGACAAGAACGGGTTGGAACGATATAGGCAAAATCACTATGGCACAAGGTGTTTTGTGTATTCAAAATTTTGTTGGCAGTTTTCGTAAGTCGATGAAAAACGAAGAAATTTTTTTTTAAATTTTCGCGTCAATACACAACTTTGATTGATTCAGGGACGAATTTTCGGCATAAACAAGAACGGGACGGAACGATCATTCAAACAACACATGAATGGGACGATGTAATTGCGCATGTAATTTCCTTCCTTGTGTATGCCGACAAGAGAGACTATTGTGTTGATTTGAATTAAGAAAGAGTATGTGACAAATTGTAGTCTTGATAATCCTTCGCTTGAATTTTAATCTATAAAGAAAGGAATTTTCATATCTTTGAGGATCTTTTTTCTTCATGTTTTATACTAAGTCAGGGATCGGAATGAGTCTGATTGTTCAGAAATGTTCTGATTTTGTTCAGCAGAAATTGCCTATGTCTGAGTTTTGGGTCGAAAATTTGATTTTTTTTAAATTTTTTCTGATTTTCATTTTTTTCATTCCGAGCCCTGTACTAAATAGCTTTTCTTCCAACTTCACGAAATCCCAATAATTAGTTGTTTCGTGCAAATGTGCACAAAATGCTCTCCAAATTGAAATTAAAACGTTTATTCGATTCCGCAATCAATTCGCAGTATAACACACAAAAGGGGTCTTTCGCAAACAAAAGCCTAACACGTCAACCAAAACGTGGTTCCGGAATCCTCTAGAGGTAAAGAAGATTGAATGAAAATCTGGCGGCGACCTTTCACTTGTTTTTCGTTGTGACAGAAATTCAGGGTAATCGCTTCACTATACAAAAAACAGTTTATAATTAAGTCGAAACATGCGTGTTCGACTTTTCGTGTCAATGTTCAAATTTCAATTGAATCAGGCAACATTGCCTGAAGCAATCAAATTTTGTTCATTTTTTAAAAATCTTTTCATTATTGATTTCTCTTGGAATTTTTTTTAAATGTACCTTCCATCTTTGACACGTGGGTTTCCCCTTCATCTATACATTTTTTCGAATAAAAACTCATCAGGACCGGTTTTAACCACGCGGTATACGCCTATAAAAGACTCAAAGATAGTTCAAAGATAGATGCGCATGTGGCCAATTGATTATATATTTCATTTCCATGTCTAGAATCTTTGAATGATCAGAAACTAGGAATAGTCGGCTTAGACTTAAGCCTAAGCCTAGGCTTAGGCTTAGACTTAGGCCTAAGCCTAGGCTTAGGCTTAGGCTTAGACTTAGACCTAAGCTTAGGCTTGATTCACATGATTGCCCTAATAAGTTCATTTTTGAAAAAAATTTTCGCCTCGAAAAACATGAAAACATCACCCAAATTCCAATTTTTTATACACCCTGTATTTACCTTATTTGCCCACGTCAGAAACAATCCGAGTCGTCCGCGGGGGACCACTATTGGCCCCACGCCCAGTAGACCCCAACTCCGAGTTGATTCGTTCCTGGAACGGGGCCACTATCATCTTTTAGATAGAAAAACTTCCCCTCAGCAATTTTTTAGACAGCCTTTCCAAATTTGGTTTTGTCTCTTTTTCGTCCTCTTATCAGTGAATGTCAATAGGCTATCATCGAATTTTATGACCGACTCTCAAATTGTTGAAACGCGTGGTTTGAGTTCAGGTTCTTTTCCAATAAACAAGACCGGAAACCTTTCTTTTCAAAAATATATTTCATTGACACGATCTTAATCAGTGTTTTTTTAGTACCCCCATTTCATAAGATAGAGAAAGAAGACATTAGTCATGTACAAAACGGTCCCAAGATTTTTATGAGGATGAAATACACGTGCTTCTTCATTACACTTGCTTATACATGTGTTTATACCATTGCACTTTTAGTAGTATACGTGATAAACCCATCCCCCAGTCATGCGGACTGGCAATCATCAACGCCACATAAATAAAATCTATGGAGCATGTGGCGACCGAATGTGTTTTTTTTCTCTTTCAGACGAATATTTTAGAGGCCATTGTCGGTCACATGGTATCTCTTTTTGTCTGGGGTGCGTCTCATTTCCTTTTTTTGAACCGAGAATGCACGTCAACACTTTTTTTTGTCTAATTAAGTGTATTTAGTATTATTAACCATTATTCATGAACTACGTTTATATATTTCCTAATTGTTGATTTTTCTTTTTGACTAGTCAAGAAAGGCCGTCTAGGACAAATATGTTTATTTATATGACATATTTATAAGTCGGGACTACTCGGTGAAGAAACGAAGTCAACAATTTTTATAATAGTGGTCGGGTGATAACGGTCTTTTTAAACTTTATTTTTGAAACTTTAGGGGTCCGCGCTAAACAATGGTCACTAACTCCAACTGTCTGAAATTTTCGAATCCCACTCGCGATGATTTGATTTTGCCGCAAAATTATTCCATTTCCTGGGCTGAAAGATGGTTGTTCTATTATTCCATTTCCTCGGCTGAAGGATGCTTTGTCTCCCTGTTTTGTTTTTACGTGAGACTTTCCACATGAGTTCTTTTCCATTTAGTTATCTTAAACTGGTCAAATTTTGAATTCAAAATATGATAAGACTTCAGATATTCTTTGATCGAGCGTACATGGGATTTTCACGTTCTGTCACGTTGTACAAGAGACGAACAACTGATAACCAGCACAACATAAACACGAGGCTTACTTATTTGTTGGAAAGTTTTCAAAGGTGTTCCATTTCATTGAAATCTTCCTTCTTTTATTCAACACATGAATTTAACGCGACATTGACTAAGGTCTAATTTCTGGGTGTCAAAGATTGGAAAATCGTTCCGCATCGAAAATCTTTCTTTAAAGTCCAGTCAAGTAACCTCGAAGATTAACACCTGACCAAGTTTTAAGCACTAAAAAATTCATTATTACTTCGCATTCATTTATCTAGCTGATTTATTCTTTCTCTCAGCCATTTAACTCTCGTCTCACGTGCTTTTTGATTATTTAATGTTATAGTCGAAAATTTTTTTGGCGGAACTTTTTTTGAATCAGGCAACGTGTACATTGAAACGAAAAGAAATGTGGGATAGCTTTTTGATGCATCCCTACGTGGTCGTATGGCGGAAAGATCAGGATTAGTTAGTATTGCTAAAAAAGGGGCTAAAAAAGCCTAAGTATAAGCACAAGCCTAAATCTAAGCCTAAGCCCAAGCCAAGTTAGTACTAATCCTGATTTTCCCTACGACCACGCAGGGATGCATCAAAAAAGCTAAATAAGAATCCGCATTCCTTTTCGTTTCAATCTACACATTGCCTGATTTAACAAAAAGACCAAAAAAAACATTTTCGACTATACCACGCGCTGCCAGTTGTTGTTTATAACGATTATATTTCTTCGCGTTTTTCGTTTTTCCACCATGTTTGTTTTGATCGAATATCAACAGTTTTTAGACCAATCCAAAACAGCATGGCTCCAATAAGTTTCCGAGTCAACCCTGAATTTGCTCAGATTTCCGAACTAGTCCCAGGCTTATACATAAGTGGTGTCTCCGCGCTAACGCCCGTCAATATGAAAGCCTTCAGAATCTCGTTGATTGTCAATGCCACGAATGAAGTGCCCAATCTGAAATCGTTGGGTGAGATCCAGCGTCTCAAATTGTGGATTGATGATGTCTCGACGGAGAACTTGTCCGCTCATTTTGATGTGGTCGCTGACCAAATTCATGCTGTGATTCAAGATGGTGGTAATGTTCTCGTACATTGTGTGGCTGGAGTCTCTAGAAGTGCTACAATCTGCCTAGCCTACTTAACCAAATATCATTGCCGATCTCTCCGCGAATCATATCATTTAATGTGCTCAAAACGCCTCATGGTCCGTCCCAATATTGGCTTTTGGAGGCAACTCATCAACTATGAACAAGTAAGAAAAATTTCCGGAGCAGGGTCACCCGGGGTCAAAAAAGTTTTTCGGTTTTTGACCCTGGGGTGACCCCCTGTTCCAAATTTCCAACTTTCTTGTTTTAATCAACTATTTTTTAGATAATAAAAAAGAATGCTGGATCCGTGAGGATAATTCGCGATGAAGCCCAACCTGACCAACTTCTCCCCGATGTATATTTGAAGAGCGTGATCCCAGAGCGACCAGTTAGCCCCGAATTAGCCGAAGTTATGGACGAAAGTCGTGAGAGAAAAGCATCTGGATCCAAAGTGAAGTTCCAACCAGTGCTAGAACCCTTAGCCGAGATCAATGAACCGTTAATAGCTGCTTAATTCTTTCACAATGACTTTGTCATTCCACGAGTATTAATAGAGCTTTCGGGCATTTTTCTTTATACATGCGGGGTTTTAGCCAAGGTCGTGTTTGTAGAGTGTTTTTATGCCGATTACCATGAATGAAAAGTGTATCAAGCTAAATTTTGTTCTAGATCCCAGGAAAAGAAAAATAACTGAGCCAAAAAAACCGTACTTTTGCGTTTTTTGGTGAAAATTTTTTTTCAAAAATCACCTATAAGTCGATTTCTCGCAAGAAAATACCCCTTATAGGTGATTTTTGAAAAAAATTTGAAAATTTTTCTCCAAAAAACGCAAAAGTACGATCTTTTTGGCTCACCCTGTAGAAACATCTCCAATTACAACCTCGGTGCTTTTTCTATTACTTAATATTTTAAATTTTTTGTATCTCTTCTTGCGAGAACAATTGTAGGTATCCCCAATGCAATGAATTTTTCAACTAAAATTTTTGAAAAAATTCAAGTGGGCTCACTAATCCTTATTAATACAGAAAATTGTTCATGTAACCATCAGGTAGTTGAATCAATCAAATAATCTTTTTTTGAATTTTCCCGCAATTGTTCTCAACAAAATCTCCATTGTACAAAATTATATGCCAATTAATTTATTTGCATTGTTTACAGGGTCTTCCAAAAAAACCTCGCCATTTGAGCATTTTTTGGCAAAAATTTTTCAAAATATTTTTTCTCCAAAGTCATTTTGGAGAAGAAAAATTTTTTCAAAAAACACACAAGTACGGTTTTTTTGGTTCACCCTGTATGATTTGAATTGTAAATTGCTAAACGGAGATTCGACGATGCTAATTTTTAATAAGAATCTCTGTTTCTACACCTTAAAACGGGTATTTTTATGTATCTTGATTTGTCAGTCGAATTATAAAATATTTTTTGAAAAATACGATTATACATACGAGCAGTGGCGTAATTTCAGCTGCCGGATGAAAGCACTTGTAGTGCCGTATCCAGGATTTTTTCATGGGGAATACAAGATTCTGTCAAAAACATAAGGGGCCCTTTGCCCCCCCCCCACGATATCAATTGTTTTAATTTACATTTGTCTGATTGTCAATGTGAACCCCATGTGAAGCGAAGTCTTTTCGACTATATGAGCATATAATTCGACTTTGTTATAATCTATTCGTGTTGTTAACTTGTTTTAAAAATAATTTCGCCATAAATAATATTTTACACCTTCATTAAGCAAATCAAGGTTAATAAAAACAAAATAAAGTGGTTAAAATATAAGTGAAAATAGAACAACATCAGTAACGTACATAGAAAAAATTTGTTAGTGGATGAAATGTAAAAAATTTTGAATGAGATGTAGGATTCTAGAATTTTGGATGAGGCTGGTATAGAGAGATAAGAATCAGTAAAGAACAATGCTAGCCTTCTGGTACGCAAATGCGGCATTAAAAGTTGAATAACACTATTAATAAAATCCACGGTTTCTACCATCTCTACGAGCTGCAAGTCGGGGATCATCATTACTATCGGAATCGGAATAATCACTGATCATAAAGGAGCGATATCCATACACTGGACTACCATGACTAGGTAAGCCAGAACTGTGACCAAAAACGTATGAATTAGCAAATCCTCCATCCATATTACTCAAGTGTCTATGATTCTTGTGTGAGTGATGTTGAATATCACTAGTAAGATTATTCAAAATATTCTTCTGTTGTTCGTCCGTCAAGAGTCCAGCGTAAGCTAAAATTGAATATTAGTTTATTCGTACATTTTCATAAAAGGTTATAGGATCAATTTATTAAAAGGAAGATGGCCGATTGAGGCGAGTTATCGCAAAAAATCTTTTCCAAAAATTTTTCGACAAACGTAAAAATGTTCGAAAATATAAAAAAAATGCTTTCGAGAAAAAATCGAAAAAAAAATTTTCGGTGTTTTTTGACCCTTTTTACATTTAAAAAAGCTGTAAAAAAGGCCAAAAAACACCTAAAAATGGCCAAAAAATTTTTCGTAAATTTCTGCATGCATAAAATTTCACAAAAATCTCTTCTTTTTTCTTAATCACCCTGTAAAAGAATATTTACCAAAAAAGAATTTTTGATCAAAAAATTGCAACATCTTAAATACTTCTGGATCCAAATTCGATACGACATTTTTCAAGTATTCTCTCAAAGCTGGTTCATCGGCAGCAGGCTTGCCTAATTCCAATAATTTTTTCTCGGCAAACTCCACCATCTACAAAAGGCTATGTACATTTTTTAGTAGTCACTTAAGCTTTTTAAAGGGAGTAAAAAGTAGGGACTAATCTTTAAAATTTTTTTACTAAAACAGCCTATATAGGGGTAAAATCATGCGAAAAATCGATTGCGCGCATTTCCGAAACGTGAAAATGCTTCCTGACCATCATTCAGAGAAATAGATGTGCGTATTGAAGCAAAAATCGAAAAATTTTGAAATTTCTTTCTCAAAATCATATATTTGAGGGTAATTTCATGCAGGGAATCAATTACGCGCATTCCCAAAGCTTGAAAACGCTTCCCTGATCCTGATTCAGGGAAATTAGTGCATGTTGGATTTTCGCTTCAATACACACTCTTATTTCCCTGAATCAGAATCAAGGAAGCATTTTCATGCTTCAGGAATGCATGCAATCGATTTTGCATGTTTTTACCCGTATATAGGCTGTTTTAGCAAAAAAATTTTCTCAGAGATTAGTCCCTAATTCTTACCCCCTTTTAAAGAAAATTAGAGAATTATTTTTATATCCATCACCATACATGATCAATGGAGGTGTCACCCCCCTTAACTTCGTCGTAATAGGCCGAAAATTAGAGACCAACTTCGTATTTTGGACCCGAAAATTTTTTTGCCTCGTTTTTATGAAAAAAAGTACTAAAACTTTACAAAATTTACGAAGTTGTTAAGCTAAATTACGAAAACTATTATAATTCCCTTCAATTTTCTTTATTTTATAATCATTTGTCTACAGAGTGGACTTTAAAAACCCGAATTTTACCGTTTTTTAAAGAAAAAAATTTGCGAAAATTTTTTTCAAAAAGTGATCTATTAGAAATAATTTTATGCGAGAAATCGATTGCGCTCATTAAAAAATTTTGAAAATGCTAACTTAGCCATGAAATCGTCATTTTTTCGATTCCTCAAATTTTGTCGCCAAAAAAAACAAAATTCCAATTTTTTAAAGTACTCTTTGTATGACTAACTCCGTAGTTGAGGCCCAAAAGCCATTTTGTTACATAAACAACCCCTCGTAAATCGACTTGCACCTCCTCATCCCGAGTCCATAAACACCTATGTTCATCATCCCCAATAAATTAACATACGCGTTTAAACACAAATGCGGGATCTTTGGCAAATTTCCACAAAAACTGAATAACCAAACTCATCACATCCTTATCCAAGGTCATAAACGAAGAATGGTTGATATATTCTTCATGTTTGACCAATACGAGCAAGGAAGCGTCAAGTAATTTGGTTAAGTCGTATCCTGAAGCAACCATAACAATATCGAATACATAACTTGGATTGTTCTTCTTGTGTTCTAATGAGGTTTCTAATTCAAGAATACACTTTTTCTTCAATGTGGCAATATTGTATTTCTGAGCTACAATAAGAAAATATTAACAAATGAAAAAAGGTAAGTTTTCAGGGGATCAAGGTAATGTGCCTCCTTACGACATTTCTGGTTATAGTCCGTTTCAGCTCCAACTAAAAAAGCTAGACCCAAAATTCAAAATCCGAAGTCAGCATCCCGTCCGATCAGGCAAGTTAAACAACGTTGAGCCAAATGTCAAAATATCGTAAGTTCGATCCCCATCCGCTCCCTTATGTCCGAATTCGATAAAAATTTTGCATATGTGTATTTTTATGTAAGAAACACGTTGGTAAAGTTATTTTTTTTTTCAATAAAAACTTATGAAAACGCTATTTTTGACAACTTTTTACGAAATTATGTGTTATTCGAAAAAGTTATAAAAAAATCATGTTTTCATAAGGTTTTTTAAAAAAATAACTTTACCAACGTGTTTCTCACATAAAAATCATTAAACAAAAAAGTATACCAACTAGGATGGTAACAGGATCAACTAGTCCTTCTAGATTAGCCACTCAGCCATCCTATGACAATCTTTCAAGACAAATACCAAATAATTTATCTCCATTTATAACAAGAAAACTGTTCAATATAGAAACAAAACAAAGATAACAACAGAAACAACGATAGATTGCTAAGATGAATTAAGACCGGGCGTCATTCTTGTCCCATTATCGGATTTTTATTTCTTCTTATCAGGTTTTTTCGGAAGCTTCTTCAAAATGGTGGCCTGAACACGCTGCGTTATTTTGCTGGGACCCACTGCGGTTGGTTCGTTATCATCTTCATGTTCCTACTCTGCTATTTTTTCAACTTCATTGGGCTCCAATTCTTCACGGTCACTGGCCTCCATTTCTTCATGTTCAATTTCAACATCTCCAAGTTTTCCCTATATGCAAAATTTTTTAACGATTTTGGACACAAGGAAACGAATCGGGATTGAACCTAAGATATCAACGTTGCTTAACATACCAGATCAAACAGGATGCTAACTTCGGACTTTGAATTTTGGGTCCAGCCTTTTTATGGTTGGAGCTGAAATAGACTATATGCCCTGAGCTTACCTGTATAAAGCATGGCCAATGCCGAATCAGCGTTCATGTCAATATGATCAGTATATAGAAAGCGAATAAGCTGCTTGAACGTATTCGGGTCGATGTCTTCAATGTTGATATGGTGTCTCTTCAAACTTTCATCCCAAGTAATCTTCTTAAAGCGTTCATCATAGAACATTGTCATGAAAACATCAGATGCCATTGAAAGAAATAGAGAATGAGCAAAGACTTTCTAAAAACGATAACGTTTAATTCTATACAAATTAAAGCTTTAAGACATATTCTCTGTATGGATCAACGATAGGAAAAGGACCAGGGTCAAGGATTTTTTATCGCCCCAATAAAATCGATAGGATATTGGTTTCTGATGATGGAATCGAGAAAAAATTTTTGAAACACCATCCCTGTAAAGCACATTGCTCTTTCATTTGCAAAAAGAATTATCGAAGTTGGACTTAAAATAAAAAATTTATAGGAGATCTTCATCCGAACTTGGCATCCCTGATGTACCCCCCCCCCTACCAGGCATGAAATTATGAGAAGGAGCATACATGTACAGTGGGGGAACGAAACGGGGCCAAACATAACTAGTAAAAAATTTTTAACCAATTACAATAAGCCAAAAAAATCTAAAGTTGTCAAAAATTTTGTCCTATCCCTCTTGCCCATGTGTTTTTAAGGCAGACTTCAAGATCGAACCTGCCCATGATTGACCCCCCCCCTGAAACTTACTACAGGTTCTGTTGTATCTTTAGTAAGAATAAACTCAACATCTGCCAAAGCTTCCTTAAACAATAGCTTTCTTAAACGGCCTTTCATCCCAGGCTCTTTAAAACCATTCCATTTTGGTTTTTCCGATTTAATGCCTTGGGAAAAGCTGGCCATTTTTGCATTAACTAAAATTTCTCCAAGGTTAAAATTTTTTATTAAAAAACAACAAAGAGTTTAAATAATAAGTACCGCCTTCGTTGATATTCGGAAAGGGCCTAGTGCCGAAGAAAATGATACTAAAATTATCCAATTTGAAAATTGTTTTGGGTTTTCTGATTCATGAAAACATGAAGCAGAATTTTCGTTTCAATAACCCAAAACAATGTTCACATTGGATAGTTTTGGTGTCATTTTGTTCGTCTCATTTAGCTATAAAAAATTGCTACAATGTTCATGTTATGAAAAGTTAAAAAATCGATTTAAAAATTCAAAAAAGTTTGTGTATTACAACGAAAACATGTACACAAATTCAAATTTCAAATGCAATTATCTCGAAAACTACAACGATTCAGAACATGCCGTAAAAACAAAAATGCTCCATTTTTCATGAACTTTCCGGATTTTAACAAAATGTGTTGTTGCCGTTGATGAGCAAATTTAGTTAGTTGGTATCATCTAACTGTTCGTGTGGTATATTGCATATCACTGCAAGATAGCGAACAAACTATGAAGGGTTCGATTCCCGCCTGGGGAGATATTTCTTTGTACTTTATTTTTTTAAATTTTTAATCCATAAAAAACATTCACCCTAAAGTTGTTGGCCAGGGGCGAAAAAATGGGTAATAGCGCCCAAAATTCACCCACACCACCTATCACCCATCATCCACAATCACCCACTAATGGGTGATCCACCCTGGGTTATGGGCGATGGCACCTTTTCGCCTCCTGTTGTTGGCAAAAAATATTGAATATGTCTGTCTTAAATTTTTATTCTGAATCTTTCTACGTCGAAATTTTAAAAATTCCTGACTGATAGGTGATGAACATTCCTTGTTAGTATTCCCAAATTGAGTTGTTTTCAACATCTACAACTGTCATCAATTCACTATAAACGGTACTAAAAAGCTGACAATTTTTTCTTTTTTTTCTTTGATTGATTAATACATAAAAAGGCAAAAACTACTCAATTAATTTTTTATTCATTCCTCATGGCAATCGGCTTGACTTTTTTTATGTCGATGCATAAAGAATGAAGAAGAAAAACTTGATTGATTGGATAAAGAGCAAAATTTGCTTTTTCATGCATTCAAAAAATTTGTTTTTACTAATTCTTGTAAAACACTTTCATGCTCAAACAATGGGCGCAATGTTGATGTATTTATATGCTAAGGGTGAACGCTAGCAGTCGTGAAACGACATTTCACGACGATTTCCGAACGCTAGCCGTCCGGAAATAATGATTTTCACTATTTCCGGATGGAAATACTATAATTTCCGGACTGCTAGCGTCCGGAAATCATCGTGAAATGCGTTTCACGACTGCTAGCGTTCACCCTAAACATATCATATCTGTCCTTCCCATACATAGGCAAATGAGTGACAGTCGGACCCAACCAATTCAATAAAATGGGCTAAAATTAGAGGGACCTCGCAAAATTGGGGGGGGGGAGTGAAAAAATTTTTATATGGATCCCTTTTGGTTTTGCCAAAAAATTTTAAAACATTTTTGGTGAAAAATTATAATGGGGGATCATTATGACTTTTGAATAATTTTAAAAAAATTTAGGCAAAAACATAAGAGGGGACTTTTGAAATAGCTCCGATGGGGATTAAACCCGCTCCTTCATTGTGGAAGTCTGACATCCTAACCACTCGACTATGCTATATGTTTTTTTCTTAGGGACCATTAGGAAAAAAATTTCATTTTTTCAGATTTGGGGGAGGGAAGCTTCCCCTTCCCCCCTTCTTTGCGCTACTGGTCCCAATCTACTGGGACACCCTGTATGCAATAATGTTCTTTATAAATTATTTCTTTATAAATAAGTATTCTAATCCATTAAAATCAAAAAAATAACAATAAAATTTAAAAATCA
>JAQGBS010000566.1:0-20523 GCA_034698545.1 Acrobeloides obliquus
TTATTGATTTTGTTAAAGTCTTATAGGCTAGCGTTGGTGGGGTTCGTGAAAAAGATTGTTGAGAAATTTTGTGGTCTTTTTGAAAGTCCATATAATAATAAGGATACCGTTTCGGTTTTATTGTCGAATCAAATGGTGACAGTAGTGTGAATAGTAATAGCTGTATGTAATAATGTATGTAATAATCGGAACTACAGGGTGAGGCCAGGAGGCGAAAAAGTGCCACCACCCAGTGGGTGGCATCACATGTCACCCACAATTACCCATCACCCACTGGGTGATAGTGGGTGATGAGTGATTTGGGTGATGCCATCCACTGGGTGATTTTGGGTGATTGCATCCAAAATCACTCAATTGCGCTGAAAAGCTAAGGAAACCCGAGAAAATACAATTTTCCCGGGTTTCCTGAGAAAATTCACCCACCCATCACTCAGTGGGTGGCATCACCCATCACCCACTGTCACCCGGTGGGTGATGGGCAATTGTGGGTGATTCACCCGGTGGGTGATGGGTGATTTGAGTGATGCCACCCATTGGATGATGGGTGGATGAATTTTGGGTGCTATCACCAATTTTTTCGCCCCCTGGATCAGGCAGAATAAACCGGTCAAATGAGAATGTTCATGATCACTCATCGTTATAGGGATTTTTTATTGAAAACATAACAAAAACGACAATTATAAACATAACTATTCAAAATGATCACCCTTAGCTTCTACATAGGCTTTCAACCGCTTGGGAAAATTATCAACAATTTTTTACAACATTTGAACATTCTCATATGACCGATTTATTCTGCCGCACTTTGTAGTATAGCTGAAGCGTAGCGTAGCACTGAATGTGAATTGTTTTTTGAAAAATTTGTTCGCGAAAAATAATCACTTTAGGGGTAATTTTCTGTGGGGAATCCGAATTTCGCATTCCTAAAGCATGAAAACGCTTCTTGGAATATAGAAAAAGCTGTTTTTCAAACAATATGAACAAGAAAATCATGTTTTATATTATGTCTGATATTTACGTATTCTGCACAAAAACAGCTTTTTCTTGATTCCAAGAAGCGTTTTCATGCTTTAGGAATGCGAAATTCGGATTCCCCGCATAGAATTACTCCTAAAGAGATCATTTCTCGCGAAAAAAAGTTTAAAAAAATTCACTTTCAGCGCGATGCTTCAACTATACTAGTTCCTAATAATCGAATTGTACAAAGCTTCTGAGTGCTGCTAGTTTTTTTAGTGTGATATCTGTTCAAATGCCTTGTTGTTTATTTGTACCAGTGACATAACCAAGGGAGAGTGTGGGGAGGTTCCAGGAAACCAGGAACGTAGGCAGGATTTGACTACGGAAAGAGGGGGTTGAACCTACAAAAATGACATTTTTTGCCAAAACTCTTGCAAAAAAGCACAAATTTGACGAATTTTTGACAAAACTGAAAATTTTGATAATTTTAATAAAAATTGAAGAATATCAGAATTAAACAAATTTCCCAAAATGAGACGGTGTCAGCTCAAATTGAAGTGGGGGACTAATTGCCCCTCAGGTCTTCGGCCCACAAGCTTCGGGCAAAATGAATCCCGCCTTCAATTTTTTGTGGGCGAGGCCCATTTTTGCCTACGAATGGCCTTCCCGAAATTCGGGGGCTTTCTGTGGGTTGGTACACGTGTGCTAGGTATGCCACTGATTCGGATATTATATGTGATTTTAAATTTTATATAGGATGAGTATAAAAAACCGGAATTTTGCGACTTTCAGAATTTTTTTCAAAATTTTATTACTTTTTAAAAATTCAGCAAAATGACACTATAAGGATTTTTCTAATCAATTGATTGCGCGCATTGATAAATATTGAAAATGCTTCCTGGACCCTTAATTAGCGAATTAGTCCAAGAGCCTAAAAAAATGCGATTTTTTAGCCGACTCAGGATCAAGGAAACGTTTCCAAGACTTATCAATGCGCGCAATCGATTTATTACATAGAAAACTCTTATAAGATCATTTTGTGAAAATTTAAAAAATTTTAAAAGTTTGAAAAAAATCGCTTAAAAATCACAAAATTCCGGTTTTTTACAGCTCACCCTGGAATTTTTTATTTTTGAAGGGTAGTATTTTTATTTTATTTTTTACATCTTCATAAAATTTTTAATGATTATATGTAAAACAATCAAACATCAAAACCCAAACATTTTTAAAACATTAGTTAACATAATTCCAATAGCAATTATAGCCGATGAAATAGTGCAGACTGATGTGAATATACGAAGTAATGACTTGGCTAAGGCTGGGGGGTAAATATCTCGACCAGCTAGTCGCGATGTTAAATGCGGTGTTAAATGTCTCGACCTACATAATAAATCGAGGTGCTAAATGTCTCGACCTAGTCTCGACCAAGTCGAGATGTTAAATGTCTCGAATTCGAGACGAATTATAACTAAGTCGAGATGTTAAATGTCTCGAATTGATTTAACATCGCGAATAGCTGGTCGAGATATTTACCCCGCAGCCTAAAGGAAGAGGCTTTTTGTGAAAATGGAAGAGGCTTTTTGCGAAATCCATTGGCTGGCTGGCTCAATGACCTTTTTGGGCAAACGAAGAATTACATCTGTAGCCCCTAATTTAATTGTGTAAACAATAAAAAATATTAATTTATAAAATTATCTATAGGTGAGCTTGCAATAAAAAATATCACAGTTGCATAATTATCATCAAATTGAAAAAATGAAAGCGACAATGTCTTCACAACCTGCAAAAGCACTTGAAAATTCTTTAAAATCCAACAAGATGAAAAAATATAAATTAATCTGCATTCAACACATCTGAAAGAGTATCATTTGGAAATTCTTGACAATAAGGCAAGGTTTTCATGTTTTCCATATAATATGCAAAATCTTGGCTGACTAATCTAAAAAATGTTGATGAAAAAAATGCACGTTATAAAAAGTGAAGATCCTTGTCACCAGTAGAGTTCAAAAGTCGAAATCGGTCCATTTTAAATGAACTCTTATTTCAAGTGTTTCATAAATTTAAGAATGACTTGAACGCGCAAAAACAAAATAAACATCTTGTTTCCTTACACTGTTTTGCCCCATGATTTATATTTTTTAGCGGTAAAAAGATTTTTTGGAAAATTTTTCGGATTCTGCTAGAAGAAGCACGAGGAGCAATGTAAAAAATTATAAAAAAAGGCTTCGAAAATGACCGAGATATGCTCAAAAACGATAGTATATAGCTTGTATATAGGTGGCATGTTGGAAGGCTTGTAGCTCAAAATTTTTCTTCCCAGGGAGATCTAGGTGTTGTGGCATTTTTATACCCATTGCATAAACTAAGAAACCCCGCGGATCTTTTGGTCCTAGGGGTGTTGCACCAGGTGAGCATTCTTTGTTAGTTCCATATGAAAAAGCCTGTAGTTTCAAAACTTACCCATAAGTCAATGGATCATAAGGTGTTATTGATCTAGTTTGTAGAACTTGTTTCAAATGAGATTTGAAGCTTTCATGAATCCGTAAGATCATTTCCTAAAATTTAAAAAAAATTGACAATTTTTTTAAACTTACATTAGTAATTTTTGGGGACATAACATTAGTAAAACCATTATAGAATTTTCCAATTTGGCGGACAATTTGTTGGAAAGCTGGTGAGGGGATTTGTCCGTTGATTTCCCACTAAAAAATTTGGTTATTGATTAAAAATAGCATTGTGGCAGTTTCATTTATTGCTTCATCTGATTCTGCATATGCCTTACCTCACTTAGCCCATTCACCAAATGATAATCCAGCACACTAACCAACTTATTATTGATCTCATTAATATGATCTTGATAGTCTCTTAACGTCTGATCGAAATATCGCAATTGATTTTTCCTTTCTGGGGGCAAAAATTCTTCAAAGTCGGACCTCACAACTGGGATAAACCTTGATATTAATTGAAGACATCTTGAAGCAAGGGCTAAAATAGAAATTAGCTTTTATAAGCGACTTTGAAAACAGACCCAGATTTTTGACACTGATAGTTTTCAGACCGACTAGTTGAAGAGCACCAGCTCCAAGAATAAGCTGACAAGTTCTTGAGTTAAAATTTTTTAGCAGTTCCACAATATGAAGCAGCAACTCGGAGACGCATTGTGGAAACAGTTCCAATAGGTCACAATATTGCGCCATCATTCGAAGAAGGAGTAAAGATGTACTAAACAAAGTATAACACAGTGTTTCAACATAAAAAATGGCAACAAGACAATTTCCATGAAAAATTTGTATCGAACAGTTTTCCAGGGGTGCTTTCTACGGGCAATTTTTATCAAATACAGGACAATCCATTTTCCAGTTGAAATTTTGACTAATTTTTGTGCACTCGGATTTTTCTGCGTGGGGAATTCAATGGAACAAAAATTTTGGTACCACCTACCACCCATGGGTGGTACCAACCACTACCCAAACCATCCACTGATGTTTCGGCAAGTTTACTACAAGGAAATCTTACCTAACAACATAATATTTCTCTCCGTCAACAATCAAATAATCAACCACTTGAATTGGTTCAACTGATTTGGTGCCGTTAGTTTGAAGTGAACTCGATGGAGGTTCTGATCCAGCAATACTTTCAGCTCGACTAATAGCATCTCTTAGCTTGCCGGTCTTTTCAAATTCATCCATCATTTTCTGGAAGAGTCTAGGGACTTCTGAAGATCGCCATTGTTCGGAATCGAGTATGTTTCTGCAAAAAGTTTAAAAATGAATTTTTGGTTTGAAATTTGTGCATACCCTAATTTTTGTCTTTTCATTTCATGGAATCGTGTTATGAATTTTGTGGTTTCATTTTGAAGAGTAGATAATAGTGGGGAGCGACCAATTTGTGGTGGGGTTGGAGAAATTGGACCTATGAATGAAGAACCGCTAGCTATGGAAGAAATTAAATTGTCTAATAGATCTACAAAGTTTTTGACGGTTTCTTCGACCTCATGGAACATCTCGGCTGTTGATTTTTCTAAGAAGCCATCCTAAAATTTTAGATGTGGTAGGCAGTAACAGTGGCGCAAGGGGGAAGGGAGGGTGAAACTTCCTCCAAATACTGAAGATTCCGACCTGCTCTACCATTGTTAGGACAGGAAACAAATCTTTTGGAAATGTTAGGAACCAAACGCGACAGAAGGGCAGTTAGACAGGGCAAAACTAGATTATACCCTTCCAGACTATGTTAATCTAGCTAAGCCCGTCCAGGGCAGACTAGCCTAACAACATTGTAAAGGTAGACTAGGCCCATGGCAGGGGGTTCATATATGGACCCCCTCCCCGCATTTTTCAGAAGTTGTCCCTGTATCCCCCTCCCCATTTTTTGAGCTGGATTAGTTAAAAAAACATGCAGCGCAAAGTACCTCGACATTTTTTAGTCACCAAAATTTGCCCCCCTCAAATTGTTGTGTTTCAACCCTGTACCCCCCACATTTTTTCAAAAATATGGACCCCGTCTGTCCATGTATGACTAGACCAAACCACACTAGGCTAGATCAGCCAAGACTAATTAGGATCCCCGAATCAAGACAAAATAGCCTAGCCTTACTTTGGACCTAGCCACCAACAATTTACTGCTCCTTTCTTGAGCCGAGAATGCGGCATGCTCTACCAATAGCACAGCTGTAGACTTTAACTGATTTATATCTCGGCATGGCATAGAAAGTAGCGAAGCAGCTGATGGTGCTAAATTCGGGGTGGCAGAATTGCTCCGATCGATGTCTGCATCCAAAAATTTTGAAGAGGTTGAAGTTTGGTCTGCATTTGGTTCATTAGATGTTGAAGAAAGGCCAATTGCGGGAGGCATACTTGCAGCACTTGCAAGTGATGTTTGAGAGGGTTTTCTTTCGAGTCTAAATTTTTGGGCTTAAAAATTACAAAAAAGGGGCTTAAAATACAAAAAATGAAATTTGGGCTCAAAAAGTACAAAAAATGAAATACAAAACTAGTGCTCAGAGTCAAAAAGATACGCGTCAGATATTAATTCGATCCTACATTTACATTATTGCACGCAATCAATTCGCCTCAGATAGGATCCGGACTCCGCACCATCGTTGCAACTTTGGGATACCCTAGCCACTTAACTAGTTGGGCTGTTTTTAAATTTTTTGATTTTACAGATATAGAAAGACAATATAAAATTCGTACATTTGTAATGAAGCACTAGAAGCCGAAAATGGAATCGATTTTTCACTAGGTTTTTCTACTTTTTCATCTTTCTGTTCGACTTCGATTGAAACATTTCCGGCGTTTGGTGAAGACGAGCGTCTTTGTTCGTTTTCTTGGACACGTTGCGCATTTTCTAGGATCAAGTCTTGAACACTCTAAAAAATATTTTTACATGTGAAAAATCGATATTTTTAAATTTTTGTTACCTGGACGCGTCTACAGAGTAAATATAGAGAGTTAAAAACGGCTTTTAGGGTGTCTAGCCATTGGTCAAAGTTCATTTTTCGCATTTGGTCACCGAGATTTCTAAAAATAGTAATTTGATATAAAAATCGCTTTTTGCAAAAAATTGCGTGTTTTTTCCGTTTTGAAGCTCTCAGCAAGTTGAGTCGATTGGCGAAATTTTTTAAAATTTTGACCCTTGCCTGCACCTTTATCCTCTTTGGTGCACCATGGAGCATACGTGGATAGAGGGAGTCCATTTTTTCGAAAATTTACGGGGAGGGGTCAGACCAAAAATTTCGAGAGGAGATCATTTTTTCAAAATTTTCACTAAAAATTACATTTTTTCACCGAAAAATGCTCAACAATGCGTTTTTTGCCTAACAATATCATTTTAAAGTCAATTTTCGGCCTCTGGCAAAAATTTGTGTAGGGAGTCAGGCTTCCAAATGTGGGGAGACAGTCCATTAGTGGACTCCCTATCTACTTAAACCATTGAGGTAGATCCATTCTTGGCTATGTCATTGGGAGTATCCCTAGAAAGCCATTGGAAGTAGTAAAAAAATTTTTACCCTAAAGAAGGATCAAATTCCGTTAACTCGGCACCACATTCCACAATACGATTTTTTATAATCTAAAAAATTAATTTTTTTACCATTTTCACAATACTAAATTTTACTTGTCTCAAAGAATTTTTTACCGCTTCAACAATTTCTCCTTTTATAACTTGTATAAACTTGTACTCTTTACACCTTAGAAGTCCTTGGATAACAGCTGGAAGTTGCCCCTAAATTTAAAAAAAATTTTAATTGACACTTTAGAGGTAAATACGGCTACGAAAAACAATAATAAATCGTTTTCGAGATGATTTAAAAATTTGTTTGACCCTTACTACCTCTCTATACGATTTAAGGATAAAGGTTGATTCTTATATCTTAATATGAGCTAACCTCTTGATAAGTAACTTCGGATTCTTTTTCTATGGGTTTTCCAAATTCTTTTTGTATTAAAGTCACAAATTCTTCGTGCAACATTTTTGCTATGACTTTATGTAGTTCTTGTAGTTGACTACTCAGATGGCTAAAAAATTAATTTTTTATAGTCGGTTAAAAAATTTAAAATATTAATTTTTTAAATACACTTATGTAATTTTTAAAAATCGCCAAAATTTTTTTATACGATTTGTTATTATTTTTCGGTCATTTCTTTTCTCAACAATGACCCTATTAGGAGTCGTTTTATGTGAGAAACACGTTGGCGATGTTATTTTTGCGAACAAACGCTTCCATTTTTTTAGAAAATCGAATTGAAGACAAAGAAAGTTTCGAAAAATTTAAAGTAAGAATATGCAAAAATTCTATTTTCTAAAAAATGGAGCGCGTTTTTACGCAAAAATAACATTTCTAACGTGTTTCCCGCATAAATTACTTCTAATAAGATCATTTTGGGGAAAATTTCGAAAATTTTTTTAGACCACATTCAATGAGAGCGAAGTAGCTCCATTTTTTGTATGTGAGTAAAAATAAATAAAATTAGAGCGGAAAATATGAAAAATAAAATTTTGCGTGCTCAGTTAATGTAGGTAAGAAGTTTAGTAATCATTAGCTTCAGATCTCCAAGGTCACATCATCGCACGCAAAATCATTTCTACCTAGAGTGGAAGTGAAACCATAACATTAGAGATCAATGTCTAGAACCCTAACCACTTGACCATGAATGCATTGCAATCAATGCATCCACTTCCAACCAAGACATAAAGGTTCTTTTGATAATTTATTATTAAAATTATGATTTTTGGATGATTTTTTGAATTTTAAATTTAAAAAAATACTTTTTAAAAATTGTGTAACATACCGAAAACATATGACCCCTCGTAAATCCGAGCTCAATACTTCTTGTGCTGTTTCTATACATTCTAATGCTTTTGGATAGTCATTTTGATTTAATAACATTTGTACGGTGCTTTGAGCATCTCTCAAGCAAGCGATATCCTTAAAATTCAAAAAGATGATTGATTTTTGAAACATTCATTTCAATAAATAGATTTTTTTGAAAATTATATTTTCTGAACAAAATTTTCATAAGATAGATAAAGACTTATAGCCATTCTATTGGGTCGTTCGAAAAATAACAACCGGCTTTTGCAAATTCAATCGTATCGTTATAAAAATGACTCCTCCGGAAATTTTTCTATGCGGGAATTGATTGTCCAGGCCTGAATTTGAATTTCTGAAAAAATTTTTGAAAAATTCCACGGCCAATCGATAGAGTGCATCAAAAAACGGTAGTATTCCAATTTTCGTGTAAAAAAAATTCTTCGTTTTTGAGGAAATTTAGTTCGAAGTTTGATCAAAATGATCGAAATTTGCATAAATTGACCGAAATTTACCAACTTTGAACTAAATTTCTTCGAAAACAAAGAATATCTTTTTTACAAAAATCCGGGTACTACCGTTTTTTGATGCGCTCTATCGATTGGCAGTGGAATTTTTCAAAAATTCCTTCAGGAATTCAAATCCAGGTTTTCATTTCAATACACAGATCATTTCACGCTTTGGCAATTTGTGCAATCAAATCGCATTTTTGACTTTTCGCTTCAACATACAGGCCTTCCCTAAATTAAGGAAGCGTTTTTTGCTTCGAAAATGTTAAATTTGGGTTCCCCGCATGTTTTTACACCTAGAGGGGTATTTCCATAAAAAATGTTTGAAAATTTTTTCACGTGGATGGCCCCCTATTGTATATTAGCTCCTGAATAACTTTTACCACCCAACTATCATAATAGGATTGTCCACGCAAAATCCAAAGTTCATATTTTCGTATAGTTAGTCTATTTTCGTATTTTGAAAGGGAAAAGAGTCTTGTTTGTGACTCTCCCGAAAGGCATCACCCCATCAGCTCTAGTCTATTTTGATCTATTTTGAATGGGGAAATGCAAAACTTGACGGTAAATAATAAACAGCCGCCCCGCAACGAAACCACGGGGTTATTACTATAAAAGTTGGGGATGACCAGGAATCGGAGAGTTGAGGTGTATGAAGATTCTAGCCCACGAGCTCTCAGCCGTGATCCAGTTAATTTAATTGTCTTTATTTATGACGCTGCTTGTTGTATATGTTTATTCATGAATAAACCCCTAAACCTAAGTTTCGACTCTACATACACTTGTCCCAACCCGCGTTTCTAGAAAAATTCAAAATTTGCTTTGTGAGGAACCAAGGTGTTTTCCTAGTTTAAAATTTTTTGAAAAAATGCACGAAAACGTTTCCTTCATCTTGTTTTCGTGAAAATATCGATTTGGGGGGATGGGTTCCAAATTAGAAAATTCACGCTAAGTCTGGCGTACAAAAATTGTTGAAAAATTGACATTTTCACGAAAACAAGATGAAGGGGGCGTTTTCGCTCTTCGGAACTGCATGCAATCGACTCCTCGCATCAAATTACTTCTATATAGGTCATATTGAGGAAAAATTTTTTTGTCAGAGATTGACCTATTATCTAGACCCCCTTTAAGCCTTTTTGTCTGATTTTCAATAAAAATTTGAAACGAATCCTATAAAGTAGTTTGAATAAAAAATACCTCTAATTTTTGTAAAAGTTTTTCTCGATTTTCTCTCGCTTGATGCAACTTTAAAATCTTTTGCAATCTATCATAAATACATTCGTCTACAGTTTTGAGATTTTTCCTAAAAATTTTTGTCCTATACGTAAGTTTTGAAAAAAACCTTAGATGCCAAATTTTTGACTTGGCATCTTCTAATTGACCGTGTAGGGTGCCATAAGAATTGACAGTTTTCCAGAAGGCTTCATTTTTAGACTCAAGTTGGTGGTTGAGCATGCTTCCAACGGTGTCGTGGAAAAATTCAAGACGATTATGCAAAAATTGATAGGGTCGGAAATATTGGCCATTTCCGGCATCGATTGGGATATGGGGCTAAAAATTTTTGAATTTTATTTTAGGCTCATTTTTGATCTCAAAATCGATTTTTAAGCCTTTTTTTGAAAATTGATTTTTGGGAAAGAAATAAATTTTGAGCTAACAAATTTAAAACAAAATTTTTTCAGGCTCAAAATGCTTTGAAACCAGTTAAAATTATACAAATTTTATAATTTACTTGTAAGCTCTGTGTTGAAATAAGCGATGTTATGCTCCCTTGTCTGGACAATGCACTTGAATTGGAAGTGCTTGGTCTTGATGAAGCTTGAACTGCACGTTTTTTCTCTGCTTCCGATGAAATTTTATCCGTCTCTCCTGTAGCTGGTTCCAAAAATACAGATTTGAAAATTTCTGGATCTTGAAGAGAAAATTTTGGGTTCAAAAAAATCTATAAAATTTTATGTTACATGATAAAACAATTTGAGGCCATAATTTTGATTAAAAATTAGAAAAGATTTTGAATGCTCAGTAGGCTAGCGATGGTTAGAATCATTAGCTTCTTTTAAAGAATCATTACCACAGCACGTCTCATCATTGCATGCAAAATCAATATGACTCAAGATGGATTCGAACTGATGGCATTCAAGGTCAAAGGTTAGGAAGCTAACCACTTGACCACGAGAACATGGTTTGTAACGCATCCACTTTTAGTCAAGTCAAAATTGTTATTCTTGTACAACTTTAACATTTAATTGAATTTCTATAGTTTTCGCAAAGAATTGTTTAAAAAAATATCAGGGCTATTGTGAATCGGGGGGGGGGGGGGTCACCCTAGGGTCAAAAAAAAAATTTTTGTAAATTTGTAAAAAATGACATATTTAGGAGTAATTTTATGCGAAAAATCGATTGCGCGCATTCCCGAAGCGTGAAAACCTTGTTTGACACCTAAAAATCAGCAAAAATTCGAATAAAGATTAAGTTTAAAGTCAATAAATGTGAAAATATGGGTAAACATAAGTATTTTTCAATTTTTAAGGGTCAAACAAAGGTTTTCACGCTTTGGGAATACGCGCAATCGATTTTTCGCATAAAATTGCCCATAAATATGTCATTTTTTAAAAATTTTAGAAAATTTTTTTTCTATTTTTGATCCTGGTTGACCCCCCTGATTTACAATAGCTTCAAATATCATTCTTACCGTGGGTAACTCATCTGGATCAATACAAGTCTGTTCTGCATGCCTAGCCAAAGCCTTTTTCAAGGCTCGTTTGGACCTCAAATATTGTCTATGCTTCTAAAATTTTACTTGTTTTGAAAAATAAATCAAAAAGTAAGCCATACTTTCGCTGTTGTAGCCAAATATTGTCGAAAATGCTCCACAGAAATTTTTGGTATTGAAGGTGCTGGCAAAACCGAAACTTTTGGTATATAGTGATCGCCCCAATGCCGAGTAAAAAATGTTAGAGTTTCAGTTTTTGAGCGTTTTGGGTCGGCTAAGACCGAGGATAGGTTTTGTGTGAAACTGAAATATAAATTTTTGTTTTTAAATTTTTTGTCTATTTTTACCTGTTTACATTGAATTTATTTAAACTGGCTACACTTAATTCTTCATCATCCGAATAATCATCCATTTCGATTTTATGGTCTAAAGTTTTAAAAATTAGCATTTATAAAAAATTTTATCTACAAAGGGCAAAAGTTTGGCACTATAACTTTCGCCATGTTTCATGTTCGCTACATAACTTTCGACACATTAACTTTCGCCACATAACTTTCGCCATGTAACTTTCGCCACGTTCGTGTCAATATACATATTTATTGCAAATCAGGTAACTCAATTAGTCTGAAATTAAATATGTTTATTGACACGAAAGTGGCGAAAGTTATCGTGACGAAAGTTATTGGCGAAAGTTACGTGGCGAAGGTTATCATGGCGAAAGTTAGCGTGGCGAAAGTTATAGTGCCAAAAGTTTTGACATAGGCACAAGAGTTATGAACATTTTCAAGAAAAAAATTTTTTAGTATTTTTGACTAGAAACGGCTAGATTTGCCAAATTCATCCATGTCGCACCAAAGAGGGAAAAATTACAGCAAAGGTCAAAATTTAAAAAAATTTCGCCAACATGTGGATCACTATGCCGAAAATAAGTTTCAATATTTGAAGCGACTAGAGCTCTTTATAGAACATTACTTTTTATGAAAAAATTTTTGAACAACTTTCTAGAACATTACTTGTTATGATAAAATTGTGACTCATTATGCAGTCTTTAGGGGTACCCTCCTTTTATCATTAGCACGCAAAGCGCACAATCACAAATACTAAAAGTGTGCATGGAGCTCCAGTCATAGTTTACCAGTAGGGGGGGGGGGGGTACATGATAAAATTTTCAAAAATTTATATGATGAATGATTGGAAGGGGGAGGGTACACAAAACCTCATGATGGATGGATGAATGACTATAAAGGCGAAAGGTCCGAGGATGAGTGGTGAGGGGTACTGTACCCCCTGGTAACCTATGGCTCTGGTACATAAAGTATGCCTCAATGCTAGTATTCATAGAAAATGTACCAAGAAACATTTCTATCAAGATGCCAAAAACTTGCAAAGGGGCAAAAGATAAAAATATATAACCTGGATCCGCATGTAGTCTTCGAATATGTCTTTCATAATCCTCATCAGAGACCCCTTCTATGGGCAACATTTGGCACACATTATTTCTACCGTATCTTAATTTTTTAAATATTTTTAAAAATAAAAATTACAAAAATATACCGACAGACATAGGAACCACCTTCTTTACTACAATGAGTTGTCCGCAAATGTAAGCAAAATTCATCGGCATTATGAAAAGTGGTACCAGGGCAAAATTTACAATAAAGCTTCTTAGTTACATGTTCCGGACTTCTAGGGTCGTTGTCGGTTTTGGGTGCATGAAAAATTAGATTTTCGATAGAAAAATTTGGATTTGGCATTAGACATGGACCGTAGTTTCTCTAGAAGACAGTTTAAAAAATTGTAGAATTTGAAATTATTATATAAAAAGAAATTAAAAATACTACCGTCTTCTTCTAAAATAACCTCCCCCCTCTCATAAGGGAATTCCCAAGTGTCCGGTCACAACGGCATAGCCAACTTTGACACGACGCATTTGGCACGACGTATTTGATATGACGCATTTGACACAATTTTCTTTTCAAACAAAATTTTTGTTCAGAAAAATTTTTTCAAAAGGAAATTTATTTCAAACAGGGGGGGGGCTATCTACATAAAAAAATTTTTGGTCGTTTTTGAAACAAGTGGACTTTCGTAGCAAATGCGTTTGTGTCAAATGCGTCGTGTCAAATATGTCGTGACAAAACGGTCCTGTCATGACAAATCAAGCTATGCCGTCACAACCTATATCAAAAGTAGCGTCATTCGACAGCATTTTTGATGGAGAAAACATATTTAAACAAATTAGAATTCACATTCCTAAAATTTTTGAGAAAAATCGATTTTTTATTTTACAATTTTGGACAAATAAGGAGATTAAAAAATAGCCCCGGGGTTGTTTTAGAGGAAATATGGTATTTAAAAAATAAAAATTTTGAAAATAAAAATCAATTTATTCAATTTTCATATAAAAGAGGCGTAAAATTTTATCTTTTTATAAGCCTCTTTTGTACGAAAAATTTAATGTGCAAACAATTTTATTGAAAAAATTTTCTTTTCAAAATCTTTTTTGATCCGATGTCATTCCAATTCTTTCCGCGTATGTAAAAAATAAACTACTTCAAAATTTCATGCACTTCGTTTCAATTTTTAGACTTTTTGAATAAAAAGCGATTGCTTTGTGGCGAACAATAACGTAGGCAAGAAAAGGGGTTAGTGGGTCTCTCTGTTCCTGGAAAAATTGAAAAATTTTCTGCTTGGAGACCAATATCTTTTTTCTGATTTTGAAAATTTTTTTGAAAAATCCCAATTTTTGAATCATAAATATAAAAAACCTGTCGTCATGTCTGTTCCGTGATCGCGCATAGCTCAAAAAATTTATACTCAATCAATCAAGCGACTATTATATTAGTTTTTTCCACATTTTTTCCTAACTTTTAAGCTAGATTTTAAAAAATCTAGACCTTGAAGGTTCCTTGTAAGCCTAAGTCTAATGCCTAAGCCTAAGACTTAAGCCTAAGGCCTAAGCTGAAACATCTAGCGACGTTTCGGTAATTCACACCTTTTTCAAGCTAAATTATACAATGTTAACAAAATTGGCCAGAAATTTGGTAAGTAAAATAAAGGGTTGAACAAAGTACACAAAGTAAAACAAAGTACACAGAGTAAGTTATTCGTTTATTATTATGAAGCTATCGCAATATCTCGTGAAACTCTTACTTAATTCCCAAAACTCAAACAGGTGATATGGGCATAAATAGACCCAACATGTTGTCAATTTGTATAACTCATTACATAAACGTTTGTCGCTTAAAAATTGAAATGAGCGTTTGCTTACTGAGACTCTTGTGGCCACGTCACATGTGGAGTAGTTGAGACTCTTGTAACCACGTCTAAAATTTGGATTTGGCACAATATTTTGATCGTCTAATTTCTTATCATGGAAGTAACTCAAAATAAAACAATTTTTGATAATTTTTTAACATCACTTTGATAAGATAATACTTAACTTGATGTTTTTTAAATGAAATCCATATACAGTCAACTCTCAATATAACAATCCCCCTGACTAGAGAAATTTCAGTGACTGACTAATGTAACTGTTTTCAAGATAACCTGCTGATGTTGTTATAATGTTATATAAGTTGACTGTGATGTATTTAAAGTACTGCCCTTTGCTTGAACATAAGAGCTCGATTTTCAGGGACATATTCTGTTTCTAATAGAGAGAGGGTATCCCTTGAGTCCCCTAACACCTCACTCGATGGAATGCCGACCAGCGTCCTAGTCACTTCCTTGATCATTGCTGCTCACCAACTTCTAGTGCATAAACAAGTTGGTGAGCAGCAATGATCAAGGAAGTGACTAGGACGCTGGTCGGCCTTCCATCTAGTGAGGTGTTAGGGAGCCCTAGGGATATCCTCTCTCTCTTAGGAAGGTTCTCTCTTTGATCTTATATGCACAACACACCTCTTATTTGTCCTAAAACCTCTTTTTCTTACCTCTCTTTTCATTTTCAGGAGGGGTGAGGGGTGCGCAGCCCACAACAGGAGTTACTCTCAAATTACTGGGGCATTTTGTGCATGCCCAACGCACTGGGGATTCCACATGCTCAAGGCTTCGGAAACCGAACTTAGACGCTCCGGACCCAATGTAGCTTAGCTTGCAAGATCGGACGGTCCGGCGGCGTACCGAGAGAACTATGCTCTAGTTAAAGTGTTGGATAAATACCCCACGTCAGCTAACTTCTGCTGACTGATTATCTAGAGTTGTCTTTAAAAAAAACTCTTAGGGATGCCACCATCGAGTTGAACGAATATAACGTTTTCTTAACACCTTACTGGTTAGTAACAATATGTGAACTATTATCGTATTTATTGTTTATATTATGTTCTTTAATTTACTTGACTTTATTAAACATTATCATAAAAAATTCCACTCCCGAAATGAAACTCTATAAGTGGTATATCCTTTGGCATTCTTTAATGGTGTTTGGCTATGAATGTGGAATTTCTTTTCTTCGAATAGAAGCCTTATTCCCCTATCCAATGCTAACTGTCGACGGCTTCGTCAAATATTTAAGTCTTGGTTCTTTAAATTATTTTATTTTTGATGGATTTTTATTTGTTATTACTTGTTGTTTTTACACGATAACCATGCTATTTGTGTTCCGATTTTTACATATGACAAAAACTAGATTCCACCAATATTTTATAACGTGGAGATTTTCCATTCCAGAACATTGCTTCATGTTAGCCGCTATAACAGGAACAGTGATAGGATCGTTACATTCAATATATGAGCCAGAAGAAAAATTAAAAGAAACAATAAAGTTGTATAATATTGCATTATATGAGCAAGTTAAAGATAAACTGTTATTTGGCGTATTGGTAAGTTATTATTTTTCCGAAACTCTTCAATACACACATCTCTTCCCTGAATCAGTGTCAGGGAAACGTGCGATCAATCGATTCAAGATAAACTGTTGCAAGCGTTTACTTTGCGCTCAAATGGTCGATGATTCAATCCCATCAGAGCGAAAATTTTATTTTACTGATTTTAACAGAGTTGGAAAATACCCCAAGGGGTGCAAATCTGGGGTCAATCTCAGTCGGAAAAATTTTTCTTTCGAAAGATTTTCTGACTTCAGATTCGTGTTATCCGCATAAAATTACCCCTAAGCACACAAGTTGAGGTCGCAAGTTGGTGTCGTATTGTTGTACCTTTCTGTCGTACCGTCGTATGACAAAAGATCTTGTGTTGTACTTTTTTCGTTCATTTTGAATAAAAAAGTATGATAATTTGCGACTTTATGCGTCAGTACAACAACTTGTGTTCGGCCTAAAAAGTCACTTTTCGAAAGAAAAAATTTTTCAACCGAAATTGACCCCAGATCTGCATCCCCCTTTAATAAAATTTTTTAAGAAAATAAACCTATTTACAATGTATTCATTCTTCTTCTGGATAGGAGGTGCTGTTTTATGCATATTATCATGTACATTCTTTATTTATTTAAATTTATATAAGGAAGGCAAAAGTCTCTCGAAGAAAACACTCAAACTCTATAAAAGTTTGATAAAAGCTTTAATTATCGAATCTCTTGTTGGCGGAGCATTGGTATGTTTCCCCTTATCTGCTATTACCATTGGATTTATGTTCAAACTACCATTTTCACCAATTATTGGAACGATTTCTTTGATGATTTCGAATTTTTATCCTATATCTTCACATGTCATCACTTTGATTTATATTCGACCATATAGAAGGGCCTTGAAAGAAAAGATGAAAAGTTTTAACTGGTTTAAGAAGCTGTTTAATAAAATTGAAGGTGAAGAAAATAGCAAAAGAATTGTCAAATTTCGACTTTCGTATGTTTCAAGAAAAGAGCACAATGTTCAACAATGATGAAATATTTTAAAATAAAATGTTTTCGTAAAATATTTTTATTAACACTCCAATTGTTGGTTGTGCCAACAAGTGATTTCGGTGCAGTAAGTTATGCTGAACACGATGGCGCTAATAAAAAAATTGGCCCAAGTTGCATAACTGACCAGATCGGATGGGATCGCTTTTTACAGGGATCGGGAAACTTTTTCAGGATTGCAGCTGAAAACAGACTTTATCGCTCGACTGTCTCGACCCAGTCGGATTTACTTTTAACAGTGTAAAAAGATTATGACAGTTTATGAAGTCATTTGGCATTTATGACAAATGACGTCATGCCATTTGAACAGCACAACTTTAGATCTGGCCACGCCAGTGGCCTTGTTATCCATTTTGAGAAAACATAAATAAATGTTTCGCTTCAAAAATCATTTTGTATTGAAATTTAAAAAAAACTTGGGCAGTACATTTCTCATGAAAAAATCACATATTTTACTGTTATTGAAACAAGGGAATCAATGAAAGAAAGAAAGACAAACATTAGAAAAATTGCAATGTTTACATAAATGGCAGAAAAAATACCCGATAAATAAAAAATGGCTAAAATTTGAAATGACTAGAAAATTTACAATTCACAATTAGGGTTGAAAGAATTTGCAAAAATTACAAAATATAACAAATCGTTGAGGAATCATTCAGTAACTAGAGTTAACAAAGTCAACAACTTGACTTGAGTATATCCTTTTATACTTAAGGAATTTGGACATTTTTCTTCGCCGACCCTCCCCCAGGGCCGTAGGAGCTCAGAAATTTTAGATAGGGTAATTTTAGAATTGTACTTTTTGAAACTAAAAATAAAGACTCTAAATGGTTTCATGGTATGCGATACAATCCGCCCCAAAGTCATCAGGGGGTCTTTATGTAATTTTTAGCAGTCATTCGGCCGTAAAAACATAAATGGGACATTTATAATTTTTTTAGCTTTCAAGCATTTCGGGAAGGGCCCCAAACTACGCCCCCTAAAACAACCTCTATTGGGGGAGAAGGTCGATGAAGAAAATTGGCTCTATGATTTTTCGCATACGAATTTAGGCAAAATGAATACTCCGATAGACTTTTCGCGTTCGAATTTTGGCATACGAATTTTCGCAAAACGAATTTTACTACATTCGCTCTAAAAGCACCACTGCGTCAGATGTTTTTTATGCATTTATGAAACTCATTTTTATTTTAAACTGATTTATTGCACGAAATCACGCTTACATCAGCATAAAAAAGCATCTGACGCAGTGGTGTTTTTAGAGTGAATGTGCCAAAATTCGTATGCAAAAAATCATAGTGCCAGAAAATTTTTCAAAATTTCATCAGGAAAAAAGTTAGAGTCGTGGCAAGTTGTCGATTTTGCTAACATTAGTCACTGTATGATCCTAATTTAAAATGAGAAATTAAGAAATTTCAGCTCCTTCTTTTCAGCAATTGACAGTTTGAATATCATTAAATAAAAGGAACAGCTCAAGATTATCCAGTTTTTAACGACAGAATTGAAAATTTTCTCGAATTCGAGTTCGTATCCGAAATTCTCATATCTTCTGAAGAAATTGACCCCACTGTCAAAATCTTCTTTGCTTTATACAAACTCCTTTTTATACTAGCACTTCGTTTGATTGGAATTTTCTTCTGTATAACAGTGTCCGTGAGGAATGCATAAATATAGGTACCACCCTAAAAATTCAATTTTTTGCTCCAAATTTAATTTTTTTAAAGTATTTTACTTGAATTAGACTCAATATACTCAATCCCAACCACATTCCTATGGCACCACCAAGTGCTGCTATAAAAGTCGCCGCTGACCAGACCCAATGTTGTTCCATCATCAGGTATTCAAATGAACCCCATCGGATATTTACCGAGGTAAAGCCAGGGTGTGGATCTTTAAATAGAGTAATAATAAATTTTATTTATTCTACCATTATATACAACAAACGATAACAAACTAAACTAAAGGGATATCACTACGCATGCATGTTAGTGGAATTTTCTTGATGCCTATGCTTCACTTCCCAATACTCGAAAGAGCCCCAATTGAGGTTTACTGTGGTTAGTTCTAAATTGTTTTGGTTGAAAAATTGTTTAATTACAAAAATAAAGTAAGCAAAGCATCAAGTTTATGGGCGAATCAGTGACGTAGCCAGGGGAAAGTCGGGCAATACCCCCTCCATTACAGACAAGGCCGGAAAAAATCATAAGGGTCCTTTCTTATGTTTAAGGTTGGCAAAAAAATTTCGTAAGGGTCCTGTTTCGGCAAAAGCACCAAAAATGGCACACCAATGAAGTAAGCGCGGTGAAAGTAAAGTAACAAGTAAATTAGCGGAGAGTGCAAGAGAAAAGGCTTCAAGAAATCGAAGCCATTTAAGGAAGTTTACAAGTCAAACATTCGTTGGCTGCAATAGAGCAGTGCACTGGGTTAAGCGTCGACGCTTAAACTAAAAGTAGAAACCAACATTGAAGATTCAAGACCGAGTAGTCCAACAAACTTTTGTGTCGTGGGTTGCCGTCACTATTGGCTCCACTATAACACTTGCCACAGTATGCTCGTTTTCTATCCTTGGTTCAGAATCATCTTGGATCTCATGATCATTCAAGGCCACTGCTACTGTCGATATAGTCAGACCCACCTCCCCTCCTCGAGCATAACCAGACGCCCACCCGCCCCCCAAGGGATGCTAAACACAAAATTTCTAATTAGGCAATTTTCCAATAAAACTTCTTTAGGTTATGAGCATGCTCACAAAAGCATTTATTAGTGCAATATAATCTGTTTCAGTTGGAGTAAAAAAATTTAAGACACCATAGTGCAGTGGATAAGGAAGCTGCTCGTCCGAATTAACAAGTTAAGCAATATTGGGCCCACAGATTAGATCTGCTATGGTCAAAACTGGAGCAAAAATTGTTTGCTCCATTTTTTGCAAACTTTTTTTGAAAATCAAAAGTTTCATCCATCGAACCTGCGATCCCAACATTGTTTAACTTGCAGATCGGAAGGGCGGCTTCCTTATCCATTGTTCTATGGCGCCCCAACTTTTTTTCACTCCAGCTGAAACAGACTACAACCAAAAACTTTTACCTGATTTAACACTTCTTCCTTTAACTTTATGATCAACATCATATCGAATTTGATTGCAATCAGGAAAACAATTTTTCGAACAATTTGTTTCCGA